>JXSR01S027338.1:2413-20962 GCA_000969725.1 Ophiothrix spiculata | reverse complement strand
GGGGGGGGGGGGGGGGGGGGGGGGGGTTGATAACCACACCCCACCCACCCACCCACCCTTAGGAAGGCGAGAGTTAAGGCTGTTATTAGCACTTCAAAGTTGATTAGTGAATCAGTTGTATTCCACTGAAATGATGCTGATCAGTATTTTCCATATTGTTGGTTTTATTGTAATGGGTTACAAAGTACAGGTTTGTAGAAACTCATAAAATCTAGACCGTCAGATGAAGTTCAGTGACGGTTTAATGACACATTTCCGGGTTACGTGAGAGTATCGTAGTCTAGTGACCTCTTTATTATCAGACTTGCAATCAAAATTGTTCGGCAGCAGATTATTTGTTTATATTGTCAATCATCTTTGCAAATCGGTGTCGCTTGTTGGTGAATTTGATACATACCGATTTCAAATTGATGAGACTTGGTTGGTGTGCTGAAAATTATCATAAAAAACGTTAATTTAATTCATCGCATAGTCCTTACAATGTAGACCAATCTACATTTGAGGGCAGTGTCGGCACCACAGGCGCGTTAATATTTTCTTTTTTTCTTAATTTTTTTCCCCCCCCCCCCAAAATTTGTCTTGCCTCCTGTTTGCCCCCCCCCCCCCCCAGAAAAGAAATAAATTATGTCTTATGTCATATCGAATCGATTTAACTTAGGTCCTCATTGATTTTGTGGATTAGCTTAAAACTGGAGCGTTCACACACACAGCAATTTGATCGCTTTCAACTAAATCGCTTTGACTTGGCGATATAGGAAGTAGCCATGCAGAGGTCAAATTTTAAAACCAAAATCGATGACGATGTCCGTTCACACTAGTGAAAATTGCAAATCGATTACGACAAAAGCGATTTTGTTCAAAAATAAGTTGATTTGGGTACTAATCTCACAGAATCATACATGTAAGAAGAAATGCACTTCCAATCCTGCTAGTTGGAAAATTGTTCTAAAAGTGATTATTTTTTGAGTATGATTACAATAATTTTAATAAATTAACAATTATGATGTAAACAGTAATCACAATTAACATTGTATTTATATCAAGTTTTAAATCCTGTAATCCCATATTATTACAATGTGTACTACTTTTAGGTCACATTTATCATGTACAGTATGTGAATAACACAACAAGAAATGCTGAAAACATTGGACTGTGTCAGTTTGAGAGTTTATTAGTTGTGGACAGTGTTTCCGCTAAGGCCGTATGGCGTGCCATTGGCGTAGGAGCGGTGAAAATTGGCGCAACGAGTTTTTGAAAATGTGTGACCAAAGATATTTTTCTAGCTTTATTGAGCCACGATTTTCAGCCACAGCTCATGATTTTGGTGCTCTTGAAGAGAGTTAACAAAGATGTTAAACTAATTGATTTTCCTTGATACTTGAGAGGCTTTTCTACCATAATAATTATAAAAATGTTTGAAATTTTTGGACAATTTATACACATTTTGGTTCAAAATAGGGAAAGACAAACAGATTTGACACTTTTGTCTGCTTAAATGAGACTATGACCAAAGTGAAATATAGGATGTATTCATTATATATAGATTCCTGTCCTCTGATTGGTTAAAAGTGAGGGCTTGGATTTAACTATGCCCGCTCAATATATATTTGCGCCGTGTAACTTGAGATTTGAAAGCACGCGACTACAAGCATTCATGGTCAAACACGCGCTGCGTAAGTGCTTATGGACCTGTATCATACCCAGGATTGAATTTTTTTTAAGGCCCCCCCCCCCCTGAGGGGTTCGATGGATTTCTTGAAAGTTTGAAGTGATGGTGAACCTGATGGAAATCTGCCAGCTAGGAGCTCAACAGTTTTTTGAGCAAAAATATGAGAATATCTTGTCAAAAGCTGTTTGGAAATTCGAAGAGTTATATGCTGACTGAGCTTGGTATAGCATAGCTGATCAAACTTGCATTTACAAACTAGAGGGTAGCATGATGGCCAAGTGGTTAGAGCACTAACAGAGGTTCTGGGTTCGAGTTCCCAGTCGGACCCCGTCTCCTTGAGCTTCCTTGTTTCCTTGGGTAAGAAACTTTACACTATTGGTCTGTGGTTCAGAAGTCACGTTAAGTTCCCTGTGGAACTTGGCGTCACAGTGTAAGCCCTAGGCCTATTAACCTATATACCTGCCATCATGTGTGCCCGGAATGGCAAAAAGATGGTATGCCTTGGCCCCTAGGCCCTAATTTTAGATGCGGGTAAAATTTGTGTAATTTAGTTTGTAAAGTGGGTTGGGTGCTTATAAATGATACGGATCACAGATACGGATACGTGTTATTAGGTTTCGATTCATCATGCGATATGCTTAAAGGAGCTTGGTCCAATATTTCAAAATTAAGGTTTCACTGTCATATGAAAGATTACCATGCAAGAGGGATAAATTCCAAATTTCAACTAATTCGGTCAAACCGTTTTGATTTTATAGGTAATTTTGGATTTCAGAGCCGCCTATACATTAGCCTACTATATAACATTAATTACGGTTAGGCCTATTAAATTTTCAAACATATCCTCAAAATGGAACATAACTCAGCCATGAAATTTCACATGGGTTATGAGAAAAATAAAAGCAACATTTTGGTACCAAAATCTCAAAATATTGAGGCAATCGGACCATGCTCCTTTAAATTTGGTTTGTGTATCAAAACATTCAAAAGTGGAAATTCATGTACACCTTTCATATTCACAGAAGAGAAAAATGCACAGTGATGCGACCAGACTCGGCACGGTCTACAACCAGAGTCCTAAGCCACTTCAACACATACACTCTATTATAAAAGAGTGAACTCTTTCTTAGAGTGATTTTTTTCACTCAAAAAGAGTTTCACTCTTTTCTAAATCACTCTTTAAGGGAGTGAAAATTGCCACTCTTTTCCAGATTAGTTACTCAGTGACCACTCTTTTTAAAAGAGTGGAAATTTTCACTCTAAAAAAGAGTGGAAATTTTCACATTTACAAAGTGCAACTCTTAAAGAGCGACATTTCACTCTTTTCAAGTTTGATTTCACGTCACTCTTTTCGAGTGAAAAAAATTAACTCCAAGAAAGAGTGACTATGTCAAGGAATTTTTATATAAAAATTCCTTAGACTAAGCAGTCTTTTTTCATTTTAGAGTGTGCATTTTGCAGTTCCTTTAATTTATATTGGATGTAATTTTCATACGAGAGAAAAAAGTCACAACTCATAAATATGGTGGCATTTCATTAGGTGGGTATGCTAAAAAGGTGGTGTTGTTACATTTTTTCAGGGGTTCTCGAACTTAATTTGATGTAAATTCACTATTCCTTGGCCTATTGACTTGTTTAATGTCTCATTTAAAAGCTTACACTTTCTGCTATCTGTGGCAGTAATTTGGTCTTCATGGGTTACATAATTTAGGCAAGGGTGGTGGTGCCTAAGGATGCGGTGCCTACGGATGCGGTAGATACCCAAATTGAGACAATATCGCCATTTTGGAAGGTTTGACACTGCTGGAACATTCACAAATGGATTCTGTGACCTCAAATACATACAGATAGTCACCAACATGGCTAAAATTTGGTATATAATTACAGTAATTGGCAAATTTATCATTTTTAGACCTTCCTCAGACCCCCTCCCCCCTCAAATCAGTTTTTTGGGCAGAACTTACTCATTTTTTGTCCGATTTTGACAAATTTGGTGTCAAAATGTTCAGGGGATCAAGCTGCATCAAATAAGAGTTAAGACAAATGATTTGAAATGTGCCATTTTCTCCCCTTGTATAGCCCGCCTCTAATTAATTGAAGGTCATTAACACCAAGACCCTAAGGGGTCTGTTTCAAGTGTAATGCATCACAGTGACTATTAAAGTGTTTAAAACACATCCTGAAAAAATGAACTGTTTACCATTAATCATTCCAATTTATGACTTGTTTTAGTAAAAACGGGCAGTTTTGAGTAAAACACATTTGAAAATTACAGTTTGCATTGCGGTCTATGGAGTAATTAACCGTAATTAGTCCATTATGCCAAAACAAAAGTGATATTTGGCTAAAGAGTTACTTGAATTGAAAGAGATCAATAATATCAACATCATATCAAACAATTGTTATTTTGACCATTTTGACCATGTAACACATTTTTGACCCACCTCATGAAATGCCACCAAATGTCTCCCCGGGCAAGTCTCAATCACAGTGGCTCGGCTGTTGATCTCTTTTTGTCCCGCGTGGCGTGCCATACTTGTCGTGTCGCCCAATGTTGCACCCAATTCAAGCAGATCGATGCATCGCAGGGATACATCGGTTTGAGAACGGAAACGCAGCTGTTGGTGGGTAAGCTTACTAAAATAATTTTTTTATACCTACTCCTGGGTTTGATCATATTTGATGACTACATTAATATCGAAGGATAATTTAAGTATTCGATTAGATGAAAGCTTACTTTGATTCTGAATTCAGTAAATGAGTAATTTATCAATTGTTTGTGGAATTTGGTGGCCAAATTTGCCATATGCTGTATGGAAGTAGTATTCTATTATTGAAATCATTAAATTTCCTACAAATCAAATCTGCAGGGTGCGTACGATGAGAGCGTGTGCGACAACGCATCGTTAATGAAAATGCATCTAGCGTATCTTGATTGGTAGCACTTGCTGATCACGAGAAAAGAAAAGTCTTTCGTACTGCGTGAGGTGAGATGCTTGTACTCTACGCATTTGTTGCGTTCAAAATTTTATGATTTGTAGGAAATTTAATGACTTCAATAATAATAGAAATGGCCATGCGTTTTGAGGTCGCCACCCTAACCGTTACATGGCCAAATTAGAGAATTTTGAGACCATACTTGTTTCAAATTGGAATATCTCTACAACTAATGTAATAAATGTATACATTTTTGAAAAGCTGAGTATGTAAGCAATCTAATTACGTCCAGTTCAATACAATGTACATGGTGACCTTGAAAATATACAGGGTGAAACAAAATAATTCAATATAAAAATTGAGTGCACCAATGTGCACCCGTAATTTTTTATTTGAAATAAAAAACTTATATTTAGCTGTATTTGCTTAGATAAAGGAAGCAATGAGCTCACCAAAGATTGGAACAAATAAATGAAAGTTGTACGGTAATATTTAAATACAGGGTGATCCAAATTGCATTTCGAAAATCAAAATTATTTTCAAATTTATAACAACCACCTGAAAACCTTCACCCATACAAGAAAACTAACTGCATTTTTGGATTCTACATCAAATTTCAGTTCAGAAAATGTATACTTTGACCTTCATAGGGTAAATAATTAAAATGTTATCGCACTTTAAATTTTTCTGGATATTCCAGCTCGATGTGATGATTTAATTGCCGGTAAACAGCAAAAATCTCTAATTCCCATAGACTTTGTACACACCTCCACCGCCGCTTCCTCCACCGCCGCTTCCTCCACCTTGGCTTTTCTGAATTCAAACAGCCATAACTCAATAATTCTTCATGGTAACTAATTCTCCTTTGCAGGACTACTAAGGCAAATCTTAAGCTACAAAATGAAACCATTTATGGCAATACCTCCTTGTTTTGCAAAGATATCATGAATTGAACAAGATCATTTTCGGAAAAGTGTAACAACACCACCATTTTTGGGTGGCGAGTTCAAAACGCATGACCAAATACGATTAATGCTTCTTTCATACTTATAATATCGTCGCTTTGCAGCTCTGTCGCTTGCTTCCTTTCACACTTTTGTAGCTTTGCAGTTTTGTCTCTTCTGATTTGCCGCTTCATATGTCGCTCTGAAAGTTGAATTCATTTCAACTCAAAAATTCATGTCGTGCGACAAAATTTTGCCGATATCGATTATCTCAGTGACACGTAGCTTTGCCGCTACGTCCTACGATCACCGGAAGCGGCAAGTATTTGCAAAAAATATTTACGTCATGCAGCGACAAAGGCTGCAAAACTACACGAGTATGAAAGCAGCAAAATAAAGTATGTTTGCTTAAAAGTATAGAACGTACTGTACAATTCTTACAATAAGCCACTTATGAAAAAACGTAGAATGGCAAGTCATGCCTGAGTGAAATATTCATGATCATGTGATTGCGAGTGTATTTCTAGCGGTGTTTGTTTTGGGGTGAGGTACTTTTCTGAGGAGGCGTAGCTCGGAGGATGGGCATTCAAATATGCGCAGTGACATACCTGCTCCTACTGGCTTTCGAAATCAAAAACTGTAGGGGCAATAGGTGAGAATTATACATTAAAAAATAGGGGGTCATTCGGTGTAGAGGGTAACAAAACTGGGTAATTTCGAGCGATGTGTTAATTGGCAAGAGCCAAAAAACAGGGTCATTCGTTTTTTGGGTTTTTTAAAAATAAAATAAGGCTAATTTTGACAATTTACAAAATCGCTGATCTTCGAAATTTGCGTAATTTTCGAAAAAATGTGACCTGCTTTGCTATTAAATTAGAACAAGCCCGTAGCCAGGGGGTGTGGTGTGGGGGTGTCGCCCCCCCCCCGCCAAATTTGACAACATTTAACCACTTTTTGAAAATCTGCACCCCATTGAAAAAATCCTGGCTACGGGCCAGAATAAGAATGCCATTAGAATGAAATTCCCAGGGTTTATACTTCTCAGAGATGTGGCACTCTGGCTGGTATCACAGACACAGAAGACTAGAAGTCGAGTTCTACTTTTTACACAGCGGCACCCCGAATTTGGTCATTTTCGGGCTCATTTTAATCTGGACCATGCCATGCTGCATTTTTTTTTTGGGGGGGGGGAATCTATAAAATCGGGAGGGGGAGGGGTCAAAAGTTTTTGTTGTTTTTTCATTTCTTTTACTCCCTACTGCCATATAGGGCTTAACACAATTCAGATAAAAACAAAGCTCAGAATCTCTCTGTTTAGAAGTAATTGGACCTCAGAATTTGGAAAAATGCCATCTGAGTCCAGGAGCACCCCCTATCCAAATTGAACTTCGAAATTCAGATCTTGGTGTTTTGATCATAATTCAATTGACCACCAGCCAAATAATGACTACAAGCAATCTGATTGCCATTTATAAATGCTCAATGTAATTCCATCTATAGATATAACATTACAAAGTGGCTATGTCGTGCTCTGAAGCCATTTTTGTCAAATTGAAGGCAAATTTGATTGCCACATCTTTGAGATGCCAGAAAAATCCAAACGAAATGGAATATGAATTTTTTGGTGAAAACTTATTTGTTCATGACTAAAAAATGAATCCCTAACTTTTTTTGTATATATAGGCCTACATGTAGTGTAGTGGGGGGTGTACATACGTGTGTAGTTTGTTTTTCACTTGTGCCAGCTTAGTCCTGGCACCATGACTTGACTTAAGTGTCAAGTCATGGGAAATGCTATGTAGTAAAACTGCCATTTAAGCATGTCTGTACAGACAATCTTAGGACTAAGTCCACACCTCAAATTCAACCAAAATATTGAAGCTGTTCACAAAATTTATAATTAGTAAGCTCCTTGAGAGTCTTGTGCATCTCATGATAGGTGGTTTGTTAACATTTAGAATCAAAATGTGTGATTTTGGGGCCTAAATTTACCTTGTATGTTGTAGCATTGGGTTTCCGAATTTGCCAACCTCAACTTTGTTTACGTCCAGATTTTGGGTGATAAATTTCTTCCTTGGGTTTAAATTAGGTTTGTAATGATTCTACACTATCAAAAGATGTTGCCTATGCTGAGTGGAATTATTTTAGGGTGTTTTTTTTTTCAAATATTTCATGTCAAAACTTAGAAAGCTTAAAATGGCCAAAGTATTACACATTACTCCTGTGACCTAGGACCTATAGAAATTACAAATACCAAATGATAAAAGTTAATGATGGTCCATGGTCACAGCTCTGGTACTAGTGCCAGCTCGATCATTTACTTTCAGATCATTTAACAAACACTGAAGATCTAGTATACACAATGGATGTGGAATCGCTCCTGCAGTCAGTGGCCAATCAGATCACGAGTGACAGCGCCCCCTATGCGCCGGAGATGATTGATGCTGAGACACAAACGCAGACGTGGAATGAACTGACATTACAGATGGTATCTGATGTCATATCACACCAGGTATGGAATGGCCAGGGTATTCAATTATGCATGTAGGACAAGAATCTGCATATCCATTCGGGTAATGATTCTCGCAAAATCTCAATTACGAGAATCCATGTAGATTTATGAACAGTGGTTTGATGATGATTTGTCAATATGTTGTGAAACTGCATGTACACGTCATGTAGAAGTTTGTAAATAATGGTTTTGAAAACGTCAAATGCAAATTCGTAACTGTTCATACGAATGCCGTATGTACGGCCAATTGTGACACATTAGCACCTGTTTTTAGTGTGATAATCAGAGGTATTTCAGTCAGTTAGCATGGTAACCGGGAAATATTGGAATATTAAGTGTTTTTTCAAAACTAGTTATTGAGAGCTACATATTGGCAAACCCTAAATAGAAATAGAAAGTTGTGAGACGGCAACAGAAGAGTACCCATCAAAAGCCCCAACCCTCTACCCCTCTAACATATTTTTTTTCCACTTTTCAATTATTCATTTGTCTCAGATTGAAAAACAAATTAACACATGAATGCTTTGTATTCCTTTAGATCTAACCTACCCTTGCCATCCAATTTCTGTTTTTGACTACATGTATGATCGACTACATTCGAGGTTGATTTCAACAGGGTATTCATGTAGTTTTTAACCATATTTCCTCATCAAAACTACATTAAGACATTTAGGAGTTAAGTTATCCAAATTCCACCTTAATTTACACTACACTATAGATAGAATTCTGTTTTACTTAGAAGTTTGTTGATATTCTCCTGAACTTTCTGACATGGTAAAGCAATTTAAAACTTGATTTAACAAGTCTGAAAATGATTTAACCTAAGCCCATTTATCAATTACAGCTGTTCTAATTTCAGATTTAAGTTTTTCTATATATATCAAAGTCTTTCTGACAATCTTGTATGTATGTACATTTTATACAAAGTTTGATTCACACAGCTTGTAGTTGATTTTGTTATAATGATTTCGATGACTTTCAACTTCTATTGCCAATTTAACTTTGACAGGTCTGAAACTCACTGATATTGTGGGATTTTGAAAATTGGAGGCTATTGATGGCAAACATATTATAATTTAAACAATTGATGGCTAAAGCTATTCTATAAAGTCGTTTTTAATAAGGGATATGCATACTCAAAGGATTTAATTATTATTTTCTGCAGGTTATTCACATGAAGAAACTGGACACATCACCAAGTCCTTCTGCTGGAGCAGCAAAGTCATGCATGCATGTGTCAGGTATGGCTTGGAAAGATATCGCACAAATCATGGTAAACAGCCACAGAAATCTTTGTCAACACACTGACATTAAAGTGGCCGAAAACATTGTCAAAATCACGGTTGATCAACCTTTTTCTTCTGTAGACTATATCAAAACTTCTGTTGAAGTATATATATCTGGGCATACTGGACAAGACAAAGCAAAAGAGACTACAGAGAATTTGCCGGAACCACTGATCGAAGGTAATGGAGACATTGAAATGTCCAAAATTGTGGACACAGGTACAATTCTTCTGAAAGAATCGGGTGATTTGACATCAGTACAAGGTGATCATTTATATGAACCTCAAGTGGAGAAATCACTTGGCCCTGATCATATATTGGAACATGGAAAAGCACAATCTATAAGTGGCATTGAAAGGCTGATTCAGCCATCTTTGGTGCCACAAAATCAAGCAGGAAATCAACTTGTACCAATACCAATTGGTATCATCAAGTCTCACCAAAAATCACTGACGGAAATGACTCGACCGTCAACAGTTCAAAAATCACTGACAGAAATGACACAACCGTCAACAGTTCAAAAATCACAGACAGAAATGACTCGACCATCAACAGTTCAAAAATCACTGACAGAAATGACTCAACCATCAACAATTCAATCATCAAATAATTCACATACAAATGAAATTGCCTTACAGGAATTTGAACAGTTGAATAAGTTTGAGCAAAACTCAAACATTAATTCTGTTGACAAATCTAGAACGACTGATCAAGTTGTCAGCAGTGACCTCCTTCCTCCTGAAGAGGAAGGAGTGGCAAAACAAGATCATGGGTTGAAGTTGTCTGAAGATTTAAGCAAGGAAACTAACTTGGAAGACAAAAATAGTACTCATGTTTTGATAGAAACAGGCCCACAAGTCGAGCACAAGTGCCAGATTTGTCGTAAAAATTTCAGAACTCAAAAACAACTGGAACGTCATATTGAAAATCATACAAAGAATGACAAATCTATAGGTTTTGAATGCCTTGTGTGCAATAAGGTTTTCCAGTCTCGTTGGAAATTGAACAAGCACACGCCCAGGCATGATCCTGATCGCAACATTCACCCATGCCCACAGTGCGATAAGGTTTGTAAAACAGTTCAAAGTTTGCAGCGACACCAGCAAATCCATGTAGAAGCGCCCTCTCACAGTTGCAAAAAGTGCGGGGAGACATTCAGGGTTTTAGTAAAGTTGAAACAGCATATGGTTAAAGAACACGGCATGGTTGAAAGGCATGTTTGCAATATATGCGGCTCTATCTACAAGAATGAGTTCACATTGAAAGATCACCTATTTGAGCATTCGGGTAAAACATTTCCTTGCAAGCTCTGCGATAAAACTTTCCGTCGCCCGGAACTGTTACGCTGTCATATGTTCAGGCATAAAGTTAAAAATAACCCCAAGGTGTTCCAATGTACTATGTGCACAAGCTCATATTCTGAGGATAGACAGCTTCAAATACATATCAGGCTGACTCATATGAAAGAACGGGATAATGTTTGTACTTTCTGCGATAAGAAATTCTTTTACCGCTACCAATTGGTTGCACATGAAAAAGCACACTCTGGTATAATGGAATACAGATGCAAGTATTGCCAGAAAGGATTTCTAAAACAAAAATCACTTGCGACTCATGAAATGATACATACGGGAAACAAACCTTGGAAGTGTGCTCAGTGCGCGAAAGGATTTGCGACAAGAGCGCACAAAGAGCGACACGAGAAAACGCACACAGGTGAAAGTAAACCGGAACAGAAAAAATTTCAGTGCAATAGTTGTCCTGCAAAATTTAGATATAAAGGGCAATTAAATGAACATGTGAAGAGACATGCAGGGGTCAAAGATCATGAGTGTAATTTTTGCAGGAAGGGGTTTGTGTCGCGTAGTGATTTGGTGCGACATCTTCGGATGCATACCGGGGGAAAACCGCATAAATGTCAGCATTGTGATCAGGCGTTTCATAAGAGGAAGCAGCTGTCAAAGCATGAGCTCATTCATGGCAACACTACTCTGCAATGACACGTCAAAGTGCTATAGTTTGATCGACACTAAATAGGCAGGAATTAGGCTTTTATTCTTCAAGTTTTATTTAATCCCACAAATTTACATGTACGTTGTAGATACTGATGCGCACATGCAAAACGCATGCCGCGTCTCCTGCAGTTGCGCTGTGTTCTATTACTTTAATGTTGCAATACGCAGCACACGCTTATCAATGCACAATGGAAGAGGCTTGCCTACCTGCCCGCCTACCTGGTATTGATCAAAGTATAATATAGGCCAAAGAAACATTCATTGGGAAGTGTAAACTGAAATCCAGAGTGCATGGCCCAATTGTTAGTAAATGCAACCCTTACCCTGGAGTTTTGTTTACATTGTCAAAGAAAGTTTTATTTTGCCTATAGAATCAGTGGTGTAACATATGGGCAGGCTTGGTTTGGGGGTTGGGATGGGATGGAGGGCGGCTAGTTTGGAGGTTTGATCCAGGCCATTTTAACCTGTGCATGAACTTTATTGATGTAATATGGGATGGCAATGGTTTTGATTAGGCCTGGGTTTGATGGCTCCTATCAACTCATCTTGTTCAGAACTGGCTTGAATATAAGTCATGAAATTAATTGTTTCATAAGCACAGTTTATTCTTTTCCTAGAGGTATCCATATTGGAGAATTGAGCTTTCGATAGTTAGTAGCATGTGTAGTCAGTCTTCAGAGCTTGATTTTTATTGAGTATCTTAACCCCAGCTACAATCTTTAAAATGTGTTGGGACACAGATGTTTTTTACGATAAAATTTTGCATAAAATATGTAATTTTTTACTATAATTTTTGAATAAAGTTCAAGGTATGGCTTTAACCCTTCTTTAAGCCAGGGCTGTCCCCTTCTCCCCACCAAACAATGTTGAGAGATGCTACAACAAATTTGCTACCTTGAGGTCTGTCAACACTGAAGCAGGGGAGAGGGGGCTCATTTTAAGCATTGCAGTTAAGAGTCCAAATAGTTTTTTCAAAGATTGTAGATATACCTAAATGTCAAGCGATCTACATTTTAAAAGAGTCTCAAATTATTGTACATACACACATAAACTGTTAGAGGAACAATTGGAGAGCCAAGCTTTCAATTCTCTAGTCATCTTCAAGCTCTAAAGATGACACTTGCTAGAGTATTGAAAGCTCAGCTCAGCTCTCCAATAACAGATGCCTCTAGGGAAAGAATAAATTCTGCTTATGTTTACCAACATAAAAAGGTCGCAGTTTATAATTAGGTCATCACTTTCCAAAATTCAGAAAAATGCACCAATTCTAATTCATCAGAGTAAAATTTTTCCTATATACACTTAAACCCAGAACATTGTATACCGTTAGAAAGCTAATAATCCTAGGATGTCATATCTGCAGACGGAAATTCAAAATACAGGGTGGGTCAAAAATATACAGGGTGTAACATTAAAAAATGTACATTTTAGTGGCCCAACTTACCACTGTGGTTTTCTTTTTTGAGAAAAGGTGTATCCAGATGAAACAAATATTGCCTAAGGATATAATGATGGCCTTTCATAAAATAATATATTTTGTGACCAATTAGGCCTAAAAAAAAAATTGTTTGATTGGCGTAACCCGACCGACCCTAATTTTACCACCGACCCTAGATATTTTTATTTTTTTTGAGCATGGTAAAAAACCTCAAAATCCCAAATTTGATGGGAATCGATTCATGGGAGTCCAAGATATGGCTTGCAGGACATTCAAAATGACAAATAAAAGATGTGTTACAGAAAAAGTGAAGATGTTTTTGTATATGTGCCATATATTTTGTGTTCTTGTATGTGAAACATAGTCTTAGAAAATTAAAAAAAAAAAAAAAAATCCGACCTACCTACCCTATTTTTTTTTTCTATGTTACGCCAATCAAACAATTTTTTTTTTTGGCCTTACATTTCATTCATATTTATTTCATATTTATTCAGTCCATCAACATACAACATTAAAAGGCGCTTACGATACATATACACATTATTAAAAGAACAGTAAAATATTTAAAAACAAACAAGAAAAGAGAAAGTACGTTGATAAGACCAAGGATAGCCCAAAAAGCCACTAGAGCTTATTTCCATTGTGGTTAGAATATATACAGTGTGGTCCAAAATCATGAAACAATTTGTTATTTTTTGAACATTTTATCAGCAATAATTTTTTTCCTGTACAAACTACCAACAAACCTATGGCAAAATTGCATTCCTCATCAAATTTCCTTTTGAAAATGTATTACTTTTACAATATAGGCCAACTCAGTCAAAAGATACGCTATTTCAAAGCTTTTTGAGTGTAAATGGTGGATTCGCACAGTAATGAATAGGAGAAATTACCCTAATTAACACTCAATTAACTAATTAATTAAATTACTTTTTGCAACATTTTGTCTTCTATTATTATAGTTCTACAGTTAGTCTTTATTGATGTGAAGTTTGAGACCTCTATCATTTATACTTATTATGAATTGTGAGGCTTCAAAGTAACACAATTTTTGGCCATTTTGTATGCTAGTCTATGGACTGCTCCTCCTCCGACTCTACCCTGACGTAGGTTTACGTTTTTAAGCGTAACTCCCTTATTATCTACTCAAATGGAGTGGAACTTTTTGCACCGTAAAGAGAACAAAATTACCTACAAAATGATACGACATTTGTTGTCTTTAATCTTTTACTTTTCAAAATATTTTGCTTAGAACGTAAAATTTTTATGTTAAGTGAAATAAATCCATGATATTAGACTGACCTATTTATAAACTGCTACCAAAAGTAGTTTCAAATCGTACCTTCGTGTCAAGCCAATGCATTATTTTGTTCCTTCAAATTAATGATTTGTTCAGAAACGACTGAAAATTGGTAAATATTAGGCAATATCAGTCCCGGTCAAAAGTGTTTGGGCACGCTCAAATACGGGCAAAAATGTAATTATTATATAAAACGACAAAGACTCTGAAAAAAATTCATGCTTTTATAGGTGCTTGATGTATCCAATATAAATAATCAATGTTTCCTCTGATATTCGATCTTCCATAACCATTCCTGGACCATATACAAATACACCACACACTTTTTGCTATGTACCTATGTAGTTTGAATATGCGGAAGAAAGTATACAGTATTTTTAGCACGCAATATTGTCAAATGCGGTAAAAGCAATCCGAACAAATATTACGTAAATGACGAACGGTTCTCGAGATATGGCTGGTTAAAGGTTTTGTGCGCAAACACTTTTGACCGGGAGTGTATGTAGTCTACAATTTGTATCTTGAATAAAGTAACATGCAAAAAAAAAAAGAGATAACTAAATGATTTTTCATACTGCACTTTCATTTTTAATGTTCTGAGATACTGAAACACTATGGCCCGTATTCCAGAAAGGAGTTTATAGCTAAACCACGGTTTAATTCTCCTCAACAGCACGGCTTCTGTTCCACTTGAAAGTTTCAATCATTCCTGGACAGTTGAAGTTCAGTTAAACCGTGGTTTGGCTAAACACCTTTTTGGAATACGGGCCTATATATTTAAATAACTATTTACACTCTAAAATATGAAATTGCATTTTTCAGTTAAAGGTGTATTCCGATCTGGTGAAAATTTAACATACACTTTTCCATATTTGAATGAAGGGTCATCACCTTTATAAAGCAAAGTTTCATTCTCCTATCTTGAGCCAAATTAATGCTACAGGCAAATATGAGTCTGAGAGTGAACCATAGTATATGTCCGTCCAGCCCGTATGAGCAGTAAATGCCAGACACTTAATTTTGCTCTACAGGTGAAAAGACATGTCAAGGCCATTATTTGCCGAAATTGTTTTTTTTACAGATTCACAATCCTAGTGCTTACTACAAAATACCAGCAAAGTTTCATTCAAGAAAATTTGAAATAAATTGGCATATTCTTAAGACAATCAACAGAAAATAAAGGGCTTACTAATCTTTGAACTAGTTTATCCCGGTTATATGTTTTACTCCCTGACAACCTTTGACGGACCATAACTTGACTTCTGGAAATCGTGTGAAGTTCATTAAGGTGTCATTTTAATCCTTAAAGCATGGTCTTTGCAAATAACTGTAAATGACAAGAGCCGGCATTTACTGCTGTATGCTCGAAAATTGTTATTGACTTTTATTGTTCATTATTGGTCTTGAGAGTAAATTGTAATCTTGAATTATGATATTGGTGTAAAATAAATGGAATTTTGCACATTTTCAGACCTTAAATTCGGTAAATTTGATGTTTTAATGGGATTCCAGCGGCCATTTTGAAGGCAAAAAGGCCCTCTACCGACACTGGACGGCCTTTCTTACTTGATTTTTGTTGTTGTTTCTTATTTTCTATGATCAAGTATAATCAGTAACTCTAATATTTGTTTTAAAATAGTGAAAATGTACTTGTTTTAGATCATGAAATTTTGAAATTGGTAATTTTATGGGGTTTTAGCGGCCATTTTTGAAAGAAAAATGCCTTCTCTAGGGAGAGATTTCTACCTTAATTCTTATGCTGGGTCTTGGTTTGTACATGTTATTTTAATCATATATCTCCCGAATAGTTGTAATGAAATAGATATTTGTTTCTTTTGAGCCTATTATTTGGGAATTTGCCATTTTGAAAACAGCTCCCTCTAGAGATCGTTGTCATCAATTTTTTGATACTGATTCTTACAGGTTATGTTAAAATATAATCTTGGATCTTAATTTTAGCTGTAACAAAAAAGAAATTTCTATGTTATTGGCCTTTTTATTAGGGTATTTGGTCATAATATTGGATTTTGGCGGCCATTTTGAAAAACACCCTCTACTGCAAATTCCCCACCTTTCCCAGAGGTCGGACCCAAAAATCTATAGAAAACCACTTTCAAAACTTCTGCTACTCGATCCGAGAACGGGACCATGGATTGAGCCCCAACTAATATAGGCATGAAAATTTAGAGGGGTTATGAGAAAAATATGCGCTTTCATGTGGTTTCAAAATCTCCAATTTCATTTTATGAGTGAAAAAGATCGGAACACACACGCCTTTAAAAACTTCAATTGCTATATATGTTGTATATATACATATTAAATATGCCTGCATGCATACTGTAAAAATCAATGTTTCCCAAATTAAAGGGGCAATTCATGATCCAATGTCACCTTAAACAAAATTGACCTTTTTAGCTTGTAATTAAGAATCCTTGTTTTTACAATACCTATTGTAACCCAAACCATTCTTTCAAATGACCTTCTCAAAAATGCATCAATTTGTAATTAAATTACAACTCAGTAGCCCATAGGATTTTTAAAATGCTGAAAATCTTAACTTAAAAACGAATGGTCCGAATTATGTGAAATTTTCAGTATATATTATACACTTATGTTGTACTGTAGCTAAGAGGTACTGATTTATACATCAGAATCATGAATTGCAACTTTACGGCTGGGGTAGACCTTCAAATGGCATAAACCAGTTTAACTCTCAAACTAATTGCATAAACTATATATAAAAAAATAAACACATTTTTAGAAGCAGATTTTTACCCTAAACATGATGATGATATTGATTTTGACAATTGCCTAAAACTGTATTTTTTGCCCCAAAAATTTCTGGAAAGCCTAACTAAAATCTACATTCGCGAAATTTTGAACTCTTTTGCTTTTTTGAATTTAGAAACAAATGTCTAGGAAGGGTTTTCTCAAATTTTTGATTTTTATCTTAGTTTTTCTAAAAACTTTTGAGAAGCCTTCCTAGACATTTCTAGATTCCTAAAAGCAAAGAAAAAAAATTGAAATTTGATGAATGCAAATTTTTAGTTAGGCTTTCCAGAAATTTTTGGGGCAAAAAATCAATTTTTTTAGTCAAAAACCGATATCTTCAGGGTAAAAATCCACTTCTAAAAATGTATACTTTTATATGGTTTATGCAATTAGTTTGAGAGTTACAGTACAAAATACGTTTATGCTAGTTGAAGGTCTACCCAGCCATAATCCTGATTTGAAGAGGTTTCTGTATAAGACTTTGCTCCGTGGAGAGTTTGGAAACCCTGTAAGTCCAAATAATGTACAAATATTTTCTGCTCATGAGGGTAATTATGGAAAATATCTGCTCACAGTGACTGGAGAGTGCGAGAGCTACAAATACAATCAGGGAAAAAAGTGTTTGAAACTGGGGTGGAGGGGAGGGGTATATATTTTCTTTGCACATTTGACTTGAACATCCTTTGCTGCAATTGCTACTCCTATAAACTGTTGAATGGACACAAAGAACTCATCCATTAATAGCCCAAATTCATAAAAGTAGCAAATGTTATTTCTACAGCGTTTTCTTGAATATCTTTTCTTAAAAGCTAGCATTGACTTGCAAGAAAAAGCCCTCTCCAGGCAGCAAAAGCTATTACTGATCCCTTTCAAGCAATTGCTCATCTGGTTAGCAATTACTCACATTTGTATTTTAACAAAGCTGACCTTTTGCTCATGACATAAAGCAATTACTATAGTAAGATCCTGTATGAGGAACTTATCACTGTGATACATTTATTTTTCGGCTATATTTGTGTTGTGTAAGAAAACACACACGAGGTATAGAGCTGGTTATAATAGATTATGCAAATCATGCTATTTGTTCAAAAATACAACAAATTTTACAGATAATGGGTAATATGCATAAAAAATAACGCTTTTTACTTAAAATTGTGAGTATTTACTCTATTTGCATACATAAATGAAGTAGACACTTTTACAGCTAATCATTTAACGTGTAGGATTTACTTTTCAAACTTTTACTTCAAAAGAAGGAAATTCTACCACATAAAAACCAAGTAATTACTAGACTTTTTATAGTAAATGCTTGAAAAGTTCAAGGTAGCTTCAGAGCTACCTTTACTGTTTACTTGACCATAAGTTGAATTTTGTAATGGTTAAATCACAGACCGTAAAGAAAAAAAAGCAGGGATCTATACGATTCGGATAATCCATATACAGGTTGTAACAGAAAAAATTATACATTCTTGTTAGCAATATCATGAGGAAACTAAAAATGTTGTATTCACAAACTTTTCTTTATTTGAAAGACAATCTAATTGGCTACCAGAAGCAGCTTAAGTGATCTCATTTGATTGTCAGGTTAAAAGTTACGACCATTTAAGTAAAGACCAGTAAAAACTACTTGGGCCGATTTCACCACTTTCCAGCGCAAATAGTTTTTCATGATTCGA
>JXSR01S027337.1:14431-31942 GCA_000969725.1 Ophiothrix spiculata | reverse complement strand
TTGTTAGGATTGCATCTACTTGAGTTGTTATTAGTAGTATTAGAAACTCCAATGTTGGTAAAATGTTTGTTAAAATCATTAGCCAATGCCCTTTCAGTGTCACTGTAACGTATTCTGTGTTTCATAATGGTAAATAATTGGGTCAAATTTGACTCCTCCCTATTAGGCACCCCCGATGACACATTTTGACAATCCACCGTGTCAGGTTTGCACGAAATATGGGTTCGTGCCCCCCCCCCCTGGGTAAATGTGATATATCCAGGTTTAATTCTCATCAATGATCACTCCTTTTTTTGTTGGTTACTCTGTCTTATTTAGTGTTGTCTAAAACAATACTGGAGTGCCCATAATCATATAATTTGTTTTGTAGCATTACTAAAGAGTTTGTTGGCTTTAAACAAGTTACTAACTTCAGATAATTCTTTGTTTTAAGGTTTCTGTCGACAGGCCTTATGTCGACATAAATGCCGACTTAAAGCATATCTCGAAGTTTCATAAAAACTTACGTTTAAATGTCACGTTATGGCTGTCTATGTTTATTAGCAGTTGAGCTTTAACAAGTGTTTAATTGTTGCATAAATAATTTAATACTTGTTAGTTATTCGTCATTTACAACCGTTTTTAAAGTTGTTACGATGGTTCACAACAAAAAAGTTACAAAATATCAATCTTATTTTCGTACGCTGAAAGAACTAGCACATTATTATATAATATAGGTAAGTCTACGTCTAAAACAGGTCAAAACAATCAAACAAACAATTTCGGTTTTCCTGCAAAAAACAACTCTTTGATATCATCTTTATGTCGACACATATGTCGACGTCGACAACAAATTATTACGACATGTCGACATAATAAACAGTCTCGACAGAAACCTTACTTTGTTTATTGAAGGTATTTGGCTAACAAAATCATTACTAGATATTAGAATAGTCGTATCGTCTGCAAATAAAAGTCTAATAGTGATGAAGTATTGGTTATGTCATTGATGTACAAAATAAAAAGTAAGGGCCCTAGTATTGAGTCCTGTAGGACTCCACATAATAGGCGCTTTATTGTTAAGAGTAGACTTGTTACAATCATATTTAACATACTGTTTTCTCGATTTGAAACTACTTAGTTCTCTAGGCCGGTAAACATGAGCAGTATTTATTCTTTCCCTAGAGGCATCCATATTGGAGAGCTTTCCAATATAAATGCCTCTGAGGAAAGAATCAATTCTGGTCATATTTTTTCTCTCTTGCAAGTAAGGGAGGACGTCTAAGATTCCCGAAATGCATACCGGGAAACCGAAATTCAAATCCAAAAGTTATTTGAGTTCTGACATTATGAACTTTCGGGTTGAAAGCTCAACAATGATACTGAGATTAAGTTTAAAACCCGTAAACATTTTCGGAAACCCGGTGTGAAAGTAATCGTAATCCCCTGAAATGGTAGTCCGCTTTCCGTAGACTATAACGGAGTATAGCGTGAAACTAATAGTGCGTGAGAATTGTTAGCCTATACTTTACTGTACAACCCGGACAATAAGAACGGGGACTTCCGCCGAAAATATAGTCGGTCTCCAAACAAACTTTTCGCTTACAAACATTTGGCCTTGACATCAAATGACGAGTGACTCCAAACAAAATAACTTGTCGAGTTGAGACCAAATAAAATTTCGCGCTAGATTGCGCATGTTATTGAATTGCCACATACATTGGACCAAATGTTTGTTACCAGTTCATACTTTAAATTCGATGGCAAATATTTGGTGACGTCACGACCAATTGTTTGGTAGGGAAATTTTGTTTAGAGGCCCACTGTGGTTTCGGTCTTACCTTCCTGCTACACCAGAATAATATCTATTTACATATTTATTGACTGACTATCGATTTCCTAATTGCCACTTCAATCCTCCATTTGACTCCAAAACATTTTTGGTATAAAAACCCATAATTAAAGTTGCATGTTTAACTGTTTGAATGTACAAATGAATGATATGATTGTTTGGAGCAAATAAAACCCGTAAATATAACCAAAAAAATGTAAAAATGGACTTTCGTAAAAAGTATATCCAAATTATTATATGCATGGCTTATAATTTTAAAATGAACAGAATGAGTCATATTCAAATTAAACTCCAAAAATTATGTTGGGAAAATAACAACACTTAATCACGTAATTCCCATAGCATATATAAAGATTTTACTTTTTTAGAGTTTCTAAAGTTTCAAGTTTTTCAAAAATTTAAAGAAAAGTATGATGATGCTACCCTCTCATTTAAAATTTCAAGACTAAAACATGCCATTTTAACAATCGATATAGAATCCAGTCAAATTGCATTGAATGGTCAAAAATAATGAGAACAGAAATGAAACTTCCACTATGCATTATCTGAAGGTGTTGGAATTAATACACAAAAAGTTTACCAAAATCAACCCTTGCAAAATATTGGAAAAATCTATTTTTTAAAATGGCCGCCAAATGCACCTAAAATATGCTAAACCATTCTGGAAACGATGTATTTGTAAAAAAAATACATATGCAAATGTTCAAATATTTTAGTAAATATTATAGCTGTGATTATATAGTTATGCTTACATTCTACATTTCTGGTATATTTTACAAAATGGCAGCCAAAATGGATGCAAAAAGCAACTATTGTTACAATATTTAATGTGTCAATATCATCTACAGCAAAATATACAGCGTGTCTTCTTGATTCATCTTAAATAGACCCTGACTGTATTTTACTGTTTTGTATCTTACTTTGTCGTGATTCAAAATGGCTGCAAATCATCCAGTCTTTAATTGTATTTATTAAAAGATAAACTGTATGACCTTATCATGTATCATAGGCCCTATCCTGATTTTAAGACATGTTATTAATTGAGTTTAAGTAGAATTGGTCTATTTGTTCTATTAAAGCCATCTTATATCGATATTTTGAAGTAAAATCAAGTTTTTCATTGCTGTATTCATGGCTTTATATCAATTTTGACGGTCATTTTGATTTTTTAAGGCCGCCATTTTTGAATTTGGAACATATAGCAACAAAACTAAGGAGGGGTTGGTCTGTTAGTAACCTGGCAGTGGTACCCAGTAAAGCTGTCTCTAATCGATAATTATGAAAAATGTAGTTTTTGTAGTATAGTTTTATTGGAATTCACTTTTACAACAGTGGCACTTATCTACCCGATGGTGCATTCAATACAAATAAAGAACAAAACATAAATATATACAGCTTTACATAATTATACAGAGTATATAACATAATTACAAGATGGGTGTTTAACCCGTTTCGACCCATTACAACCCATTTCGACCCATTTCACGACCCATTTCACTATTTATAAACACCCATTACGAGATACAGATATATATTAAAATAAGATCAATTTTATAATGTTAGTGATTTATCCCGAATGTGTAAAGCAACAGCAACCAGTTGGTCAGTGTTTAGATCCTATGCAAATGAGCTTTTAATGAGCAATTTAATTTTTCGAGCTGGCGATCAATATTTAAAAACTTGGTCGAGATATTTTTTTTCTTGACCTGTCGGATACTTCGGACTTCAAAGCCTTATAATCACAAGGGGTTAATGCAAATAAAAAATTGAGATATGGCTGAAAATATAAAAATAATAAAACATGGTTTTGTTTGACTGTTAGGAGTAAAAACAATCTTCATTTTATAACATTCTAAACAAAATTGGTAATTTTAAGCATTTAAAATCATGAGGTCACATCTACTTAAGCGCTGGTTGTTTTACTGAACTTAATATCTATTGGATGGCAAAATAAGTTATACAACCTATCAAACCTCATATCCATGAAATTTGAAAAATATATCTTTCCTGTAAGACCTGTAAAACCGGTAAATAGAGCGACGAAAAATGCCGTTCATTTAGACGTCCGAAAGGGACAAGATATCGGCCATTACATTAATTACGCGTTGAATACCCTGATAAACAGCCAGCATCATCGTACGACAAGAAGAACCTTTCATATC
This sequence comes from Ophiothrix spiculata, assembly GCA_000969725.1. Lineage (NCBI taxonomy): Eukaryota > Metazoa > Echinodermata > Ophiuroidea > Amphilepidida > Ophiotrichidae > Ophiothrix > Ophiothrix spiculata. The sequence goes on along the minus strand of JXSR01S027337.1, from coordinate 27,949 downwards.
AATGGGTCTGTATGACGTCATTTGCCATGCTGTCTTGTTTGGTTTACACAGCATGACCTTTGCGCCATTATGGCAAACCAATTTCATATCGATTTTCTTCGGATCCATCCTGAATATCCTAATTATTTGGTAAAATAGCATAATGTTACCTAAGCATAACTACAATTGACATAATCTGTCTCTAATATGATATTTTGTGTAAATATTTCAAAACAATTGGGTCTTGCGCAATTACAATTGTTTGAGTATTACAATTTGCAACTGAAATTTACATTGACTGAGTGGCGTAAGCTTTAGGAAGGGTTTTTTTGTGCGGGGAAACCGGGTTCGATTCTCGATCTATACAAATATTTTCTCCTTTTTCTTCTTATTTCAATTAGATTTTATAATTTTTTCAGTGACATATCACTCTTCCACTCTTCCAGACCCAATTCTATTTTTTTCATCTTGTTTTATTTTTCAGTTATTTTTGCACTAGGGCATGAGCGAATGCCACCGGTACTGCCACTGTAATTTCGTATTTGACCTCATTTGACCAAGAGTCACACTTTCCTAAACGACGCGTGTTTTACGCAAAATTCTGGCAAGATTTTCAGGATACATGTACAAAAGTGTGTTCGGCTTCTTTGGACCAAGTGGTTTAAATATATTAAGTCCAGAATTGTAGATTTCAGAGAAAAAGCAAAGACCAAATTTGACCTCACTCAATGAAAAAAATCACTTTAGAAATCACATAAATATGCATTCAATTAATTTCATTCATTTTTCATTTCAATATGTTTTAACAATATTTATACATCTAGGTGCATAATTAATTTGAATTAAAATCTATTTGGATGAGTTTATGGGCCTTTTTAAATCAATGTCTCAAACTCATTAATATTCATGAGCATCGTCAAACCAGCGCTCTGTGCCGATTTTCTATGCATAACAAAATTAAATCAAGCCACTTTTCTCGGACCTGAGTTTCTGGTTGCCAGTTGTTTGAAATCTTTGGGAGATTAATGACGTATTAATTTCGTCTGGATTCTTAAGTACCCCTTATAACTCTGCTCATTCAGGAACGATTGCGACTTTACGGGAATGTGAAATTATATTCGTATGGGATATTAAGAATCTGAATGATTTTTGCGGATTTCACCATCCTATGTTTCGGGAATGAGTTTTCGGATTTCATTTCGGCTTTCTGGAAATTGCATTTCGGGGATCTTATGACGTCCTCCCTAACTACGAAACCAATTGAACCGGACAAGCTGGTATACTGTAAGTAAAAGCAACAAGATAGAAGGAATCAATTCCTCAGATTTTTGTAAATTAATTGCAATGTTCAAGAAATGTACCCGTCTAATCCAAAGGACCCGTAAATGCAGCAAAATTGCAAAATTGAAAATATGTGTCAAGGTCGTAATTTCCCGAAACTGCTTTCCTGACAGACTCAAAATTCTTGCACTTACTTCAAAAATACCAGCAAAAGTTAATTTAAAAAATGATCAAAAACATTCGATTTTATATGTTTATTTTGAGTACAATCAACAGAAAAAGAAGGACTAATGGTTTTCTCGGACTAATTGGGGGTCGCTTCAAAATTCAACCGGCGGTTGCCTGCGGTTCTGGGCGGTTCAGTTGAGTTTTGAAGCCGTCCCTTACTGATCTTTGAACGCGTTTTTTCTCAGTTATACATTTAACTCCTTGGGTACACTTCCCTAGTCCGACACTGCGCTAGTCCGAAAATGAAATACACGCCGCTAGTCCGACACTGCGCTAGTACGAAAATGAAATACACGGCGCTAGTCCGAATCTGAAAAACACTGCGCTAGTCCGACATTTATGTCGGACTTGCACAGTTGATTTTAGATTCGGACTAGCGCATTGGATTTCTGTTTGAAATATACACAATACATTTTTGTCGGACTAGCGCATTGGTTTTCAGATTCGGATTAGCGCAGTGTTTTTCAAATTCGGACTAGCGCAGTGTATTTTCATTTAAAAATTCGGACTAGCGCAGTGTCGGACTAGCGCAGTGGTTTTCATTTTCAGACTGACGCATTGTATTTTCGGACTAGCGCAGTGTTTTTCATTTTCGGACTAGCGCACCTCTAAGGTATAGGAAAATTGTGTAGTCGGACTAGCGCATTGTCGGACTAGCGGGTGCACCCCTACAACCTTTGACGGACCATAACTTGACCTCTGGAAATCGTATGTAGTATATTGCAGGTGTCATTTTAATCCTTATAGTATGATCTTTGCAAACATTTCAATAAGTTTAAATGATAAGAGGCTGTATTTATGACTGGTTTGAAATGGACGATCACAAATGTGGCATTGCCCATAGAATACAACGTAAATATCGGATGTGTTGGTCAACATAAATAATATTTTTGTTTGAATGCTAGTTTTTATTACAATTCAGACAATTGTTAAATGATAAAATAAAGCAAGGGACATCATTTTTAAACCAAAGCAGATTTAAGGTTTACATGGTGATTTTAATATTTCGGGTTGACCAGGTGTAATGATAATACAGACAATAGCTTGACGGCATCATCAATGGTTTGAAAAGACAATTTATTTAGGGATGACCCCTATGGTTGGCTACAATCATGAATCAGACGAACATAAGAAGAGTTAGGCTTAAGACGGTGTCACACATCACTGTATTGAGCCAAAACGTATAAATAACGTACAAAGTTAATCCACACAATAAATGTATTGACTAAATCCATACAAGCAGTCAAGTTAGCTCAATCGGTAAGGCGCTCGATTGCGGTGCAGAAGGTCCCGAGTTCGAGCCCCGCCGGTGCCAAAAGTTGAGTGTGCTTGAAATTCCCTTGGACAAGGAACTAACTGCTAATTGTCTCGTGGAAACCCGTACGAAACTCGGGGAGCTGATCCGGGCAGCGATGGTACGTATGTGGGCTGATCAAGGTTCAGCGCCCCTAGAGGTTGTCGCAGAACCTGAAATGATGCTTGGTGTGAATGGAGCTTACTTGGGCCACAGTGGTCAGCGAACACCTGTAAAGTGTGGAATTACAAATTTGGGAGGCATAGCGCACTATAAATCCCCAGTACAATAAATGTATTGACTAACGAACACGAAACGAATAGACCGTACGTTGACCATACGACTTGCGGATAAGAAGCGGAAAAGTTGTCTCGTCTCACTGAACAAAACCGAATAAGAACCGGACGTGTTCCGTACTAAACGAATAAATTAAGTATGAGGAACGTACAAAACGAATTAGTAACGCAGGAGTAGGCACAGAGCCAATAGCCAAGGTAGATCCCCACTTGAACATGTGGAAAATCATACCTCTTCACATTTTCTGGTTCGCAAGTTTCATTATATTATGTCTCCAGTGCAGAAATCCCACCGGACGGATAACGAATTGAACGTGTTTGTACCGAATGCATAACGAACATCACCGTACAATCAAAACAGTGTACGTTATTCGTACGTTTTCGTCTGTACGGTATTGTGTGACACCGTCTTTAAGGCGGTGTAAAGACGGTGTCACACATCACAGTACCGTACGAATAACGTACTTATAACGAACTAGTTTGGTAATCGATATTACATGTATTTCAATGACAAATCCGGTGTACGTTATTAGTACGTTATTCGTACGGTTTGTGATGTGTGACATCGCCTTTAGGAATAACCATTAAGCTAGGCTACTAACAATAGTTGGTGGAGATTTGCAAAGTTTATACTGTCCGTGCGACAATTCATAGCAAACCTGTTCTTCGACTTTAATGCGATTAGCTTTCCCAGTTGATGAAGCATGGGGGTACACACCACTAATATTCTTTTATATGCAAAGATACCATGACGTTTGGCCCAAAATTTCACATTCAGGGAGTAGAAATGCATTAAAACCTTTAATATTCTAAAATAAAATGAATTTGTTTATCAATTTAGATGCATTCCATTAAAGGTTAAGCTGCTCATTTTTTGCTAGACTATATCGCATAAGATTTACCATGTTACGGACGACCGCCGGTACTTCTAGATCATTTTGCGATCCTAAAGTCACGGGCAAACCACCACTAAATATCTACACATGTTTGGGAAAGACTCATCAATATTTATAAAAATACATCTAAAGTAGAAATCTAGACCACAAATAAGGCACTTGAGCTGCATTTTAATAGTTTTTGAGATGCTTTAGGTCAACCGGTGCGACATTTAATGGCGTCGTAATGGCGTCGTCTGCTTATCAGTGCGCACCTATTTGTGGTGTGGATTCATAGGGAAGATACAGGAGAGTTGAGCCACCAGGAGAGTTGATCCACCCCGTTATCTCCAGAACTAGACACTCATATGACTAATTCTACATGTAAAATATAATATTATTATCACTCCATATTTGTTTCACTGTAAAAATCAATTGTACAATTTCATGCACTATACTTTTAAAAGTGATTGGACACGTTTTACTAAATTTCGTAAAAAATATTTTGCAACTAGATGCTAAGCGCCAAGTAGTTTAAGTCTCTGTTCAGTTAAGGTGTTTAAGAGTAAATACTTTTGAGCTGATGTAAATAAAGTAGTTTAAGTTGGTTTTAGCAAGAGATTGCATAGTGTGTGAAGTTCGGTGGATATGAGGATCGTTGAGCCATTAGCAGAGAGTTGACCATAGGAAATTTATGTATTATTTTGACAAAAAATATTTTCGAGTAGAATTATACCATAAACTTACTTAGAAGTAACCACAGTAACCACACTGATTATATTAAATACCATTTTGGAATATAAAAATACCAAAACGCAAAAATTAAAAAATTCCACATTTACACTATACACTCCGTTTTATAATAATATGGTATCTCAGTTCTCCTTTACCACTGGCTCAACCCTCATATACCCATGGGAGAGTTGAGCAAATTTGCCATTTTTTCTACACCTTTCTTGTGAATAGGCTGCAACAGTTGGTGCAACTGTCACATTATATTGAGTAACACCCTCAAAAGTTTTACTTCCGATATTTAGTTAGCGGGTCCTACATTTCATCACTGCAGAATGGTGCAAAATGTAAAAAATGGCTGAACTCTCCTGCATCTCCCCTAATGAATCGGTCGATTCATCAGTTAAACGGAAACCGTTTAAAATTTCATTCAAAATGAATTCCTTATCTGCATCATGACGCAATTCTGAGTCCCAAACATCGATTTGCAAAGAAGGCTGAAATGAACGGTAGTGGGAACGGTTATCAGGTGGGCTGTACCGTTACATTTACTGGGTGTATCATTTTTGACCCGTGCAGAAACACAGTGTACTCGAGTCTGCAGGTCGGAAGACGGCATACATAAGCATCCAATTTACACATGCCATCATTATAATATAAAGTCGGCAAATACAGTCTACCGACAGGTGAAAATATTTCGCCTTCTTCTCTCCGATGTATATGCATGACATATTCAATCGACCTTGCTGTGATGTTTAACGTGACCTGCCAATAAAGCTGACTTTGAACCCTTATTATTTGAACAAGGAGAAAGCAAATGCAACGTGGGAACGTGGGTATGAAAATTTGGAGGTTTTTCCTTTATAATGTGAGTGATTTTTTTGAGCCTTTTCAAACATACCAATTTTAACCCCTACATCAATCTTGTTTTAGAAGATAAAAAAGCGTCAGTTTGGTCGTTTCCACTAGCAAAAATATGAAAACTCAGATTGATGAAATTTGGAAAATATATTTTTGTATGAAAGGTACCTAATATCGGCTCTTCATACTTGCCTGCGATTTGTATAGGGATAACCGGGCATCCAAATTTCGATAACAACTACCTTTCATACACCACATAGGCGTATTTATTTCTCCTTGATTTATTTTCAGTTTTAAAGTCTTATAGGCAAAATACACTCTTAAAAGAAACGAGTGAGCGGTCACTCTTTCTTAGAGTGATTTTTTTCACCCCTTTTCACTCTTTTCGATTAAAATCGAACGGGGTTTCCCTCTTAAAGAATGAAATGTCACTCTTATAGAGTTATAAATCACTCTTCTAAAGAGCGGTGTCAGTGACCAATATTTAAAAGAGTGACAATTTTCACTCCCTCAAATAGTGAATTATAACTCTATAAGAGTGACATTTCACTCTTTAAGAGTTAAACCCCGTTCGATTTCACTCGAAAAGAGTGAAATGTCACTCTTTTGGAATGAAAAAAAGTCACTCTAAGAAATAGTGACTGTTCACTCTTTTCATTTTAAGAGTGTATATTTTCCAAATTTCATCAATATTTTTGCTAGTGGAATCGTCCAAACTGACGTCTTTTTATCTTCTAAAATAAGATTGATGTAGGGGTTGAAAATTTATGTCTAAAAAGGCTCACAATTGTTGATTTTTATATAAAATACCATATAATGCATCATTTTTTCCCAATAGAAAAAAATTCACTCACGTTATAAAGGAAAAACTCCAAATTTTCATATCTACGTTCCCAATTTACATTTGATCATAGGTTATGATTGGTCATGCACATATGGGGGAAATGTAACATAAAAACTCATTCTTCGAAGTTTAACACTTAACTGCATAAGGTACCCCGCACTTCCGTTAGTGCATAAGGGGGGGGGGGGTTCCATAGTAACCCCCACCCCCACCCCCTTATTAAAACAACTTTCCCGCTCGAAATTTTTAATCATCTCTACACCATATATATAGGTACACTAATCACCAGGAAATTAAAAAAATAAACAAAATTAAAAATATACGTGCCGTTTCAAAATGGCGGCCAAATAACCAATTTTCGTGGCGCGACATCTCGATTTTGGCCAAAATTTGAAAAAACAACTTCCCTAAGGAATTTTCCAATGAAATTTGGCTCAAATTAGGATATCATGAATACATTAACATTTTTGAAATAAAATTTGAAAAATTTTACTCCGGGATTCTCTCATTTTCTAGTCTGCATTTGTAAATGTATGTTCCTTTTACATGTATATCAGAGAGGTGATGTATATCAACAATGCAAGGACAGTGTTCTCTCGTGCTAAATTAAGCCTATTTTTCTGACATAAGCAGTCATAAGTGTTTTAATATTATTTTATTTGTAGGAATTACATACTGCTCTCAGGATTAAAAATGACTGACAGTAAAATACAATTACACATCGATGATGATATCACCATGTCCGAAACATCACTTGCAAACACTGGAGATTACATGTCAGTGGCTGATAATAAGAACTCCATCAACTCCACCGCAATAGAACATGAACTGAACGGCATTAATAAGAACTCCATCAACTCTACTGCAATAGAACATGAACCGAACGGTAATCCTACTAAGAACTCCACCAACTACACTGCAATAGAACATGAACTGAACGCCGATACTGATGCTCCGTCCTCGTCGTATACCGTGCAACAAAAACTTACATTTGCAGTAGTATGTGCAGCAAACTTTTTCCCTACTTTATCACTCTCAATTATAGCACCATTTTTTCCCATCGTGGTAAGTACATGCTCTCTTTTTCTTTTGTGTTGGAACCATTAGGCCAAAAAACCCCAAAAAAACCCTCAAGTTTGTTTCTGGTAACATGCTTGAAAAGTGCAATGCGGTATGTATAATGGAAGCATAAAGGTGCCATTCCATTTGTCAAGATGGCAGATAAATTACAACTATGACAACATTGTTACTGAAAAAAGTTGACTTGGCAAGATAAATTTTCTCCTCATGATGACTTCGTACTTTTAGGTCGATGACTTGACTTTTAGAAAAATGTATCTTACCATGACGACATCTTACTGTCATAAAGTTTTCTTGGCAAGATAACATTCCTTACCATGAGAACATAATAATTTTCTTACCAAGTTCACTCCGTTAAAGTACCATGTCGTCATGTTGAGAAATGTCATCTTGTCAAGTCAACTTCTTAAAAGTAAGCATGGTAAGATGTCGCAATGGTTAGAAATATCATCTGACCAATTCAACTTTTTGTTTACAGTAAAATATCGTCATGGTAACATACATTTTATTACCATGTCAATTTCCTAAAAGTACGATGTTGTTATGGTGAACTATGTAGTTTTGCCAAGTCAACTTCCTGAAATGTGAAGTCGTCATGGAGATAACTGAAATATTGCCAAGTCATCGACTTAAAAGTACGAAGTCATCATGAGGAGAAACTTTATCTTGCCAAGTCAACTTTTTTTCAGTAACAATGTTGTCATATTTGTAATTTTATGTTGTCATGTTAAGAAAATTATCTGGTTATCTTGATAAATGGAATGGCACCTTTATGCTTCCATATGTATGCGCTTTTTTATTTTTTATTTTTTACTTTTCAATAATGCAATGCGATATGCTATTTTTCTTTTTTTCTTTTTTTTAAACCAAAAATGAAGAAAAAAACACATTTAAACAATGCTCTTGGTTTCTTATATTATTTATTAATATCATTATTAACCATAACAGTTTTGTATATCACTTTTGCCGCCCTTAGTTTCTCTTTCGTGTTCAATAATACAACATGCGACTTGTTTTGTTGCACCTTTGTTTGTTTTTACGCAAGTCTCCAATAAGCTTTTTTACATAATTGTTTTATTTATCAACAATAAGATTTTTTTTGATACGAAATACGAAAAAATAATAATGCGGGAAATATGTAACTTAACAGAAACGCGCGCGGGTTACCAGAAACAAACTTGTTTCTTTTTTTGGCCCTATACTTGAATTTTAATTCGAAAGGCAAGGACTTTTAGATCCGTATGCACAAAAGAGGTTTAAGTTTTAGACTGGGTCTAAGTCAAAATTACTATTACTATAAAAAGGACCGTTGGTAGCATTTTTGGACTCCAAACATTTTCAAAATTAAAGATCCAACTCTAAATCTTACAATCAATACAAAATATAACAACATGGTCATAGATAGTATATTTAGCTGTGAAACAAAATTAGAGTTAAACCAGGTCTAACTTTAAACATTGTCTAATTCTTAAATCGCTGTTGAACATAAGGACCTTAGATTTTAGACAACCGTTATTAATATTCAAATAATCCATTGTTTTCGATTTGAAAAACAACAACAACACAAACAACAACAGCAACAATAACAACAACAACAACAACAACAAGACCATTCGATTCTAAAAGCAAATAAACTTATGGCCCATATTCCAGAAAGATGTTTAGCTAAACCATTGTTTAACTGAGCATCAACTGTCCAGAAATGATACGCATCACTGCAGCTTTTAAGCAGTACAGTTCAATGAGTCGTGCTGTTGACGAGAAATAAAACCTTGATTTAGCTAAACACCTTTCTGGAATACGGGCAATAGTTTACGAATCAACAAACCAGGTTCTGCGGCCAAAACATTGGTTTCTCGTTTTAACTGTGTTAGAATACATTTGCATAAAGCCGTATTTTTTTTTTTATTTTGATTAATTTCCCATTGTAGGCAAAACAGAAATCTATTTCTGAAACGCATATTGGATTCGTTTTTGCAATCTTCAGCTTGGTGAGTTTCATAGTTTCGCCATTTTGGGGAAAATTGGTGAGTACTTATTTAGTTGTGTTTACAACAAATGGTAGACTGTAATAAGGGGTTGGTTGTACTTACTTTGCACAAAACTGTGCACACATAAAAAAATAAAAGTGACCATTTTACAACTCTGTCCCTGAGATGACACTTGTATATATTTGGTAAACCAAACTCTTTAATGTCAGTACGACCGACACCTTATGACAGTCTACCGTATTGACTCCAACTGTTGTCAAAGATACTGTCATCTGAAGAACAATTGTTCGACCTCCAAACAAGAGTCTTGACCTGCATGACTCCTCTTGGGAGTCATCTCGTAGAATTGAAAACCCCAAAAGGAGTCAGAGTCTACCTTATAAGGGAGTCAGTACAGTGGGAGTCATCTTGGACAATTCGAAATGTCTTCTGTAGTGGATAGCACTAGGCGTCAAGGTGCAGTATAAAATTACACTCTAAATGCGAAAGAGTGAAAAATCACTCAACATTTTGAGTGAATTTGTTTTAACTCTAATCGAGTGCGTTTTAGCACTTTAAGGGTGAAAATACTTTGCGGTAATTCACTCTTGTACCAGAGTGACGTTCACTCGCAGGATAGTGGCTCGAAAACACCGCTCTTTTACGGAGTGAAGTTCTAGCCAATCAGAAACGCAGATACTCGCGCTGTTGTAACTACGAAAAATCGCCAGCGCTCACTGTTCAACATGGCGGTGGTTGAGTTGGAGACTGTGGAGGAGTGGCAGACAAAGGAATTTCAGAGGAAATTGTGCAAATATTTATCGATGAGTAGATGCCAGACAATAAATACCCAACAGTGACGCTAATCATGCAAAAACTGGATCGATGGAACGTGTCGGTGTAAGCTTATGGCAATTGTAATAAGTAAGCTTACACTGACAAGTTTATTGTCTAGCATCTACTCACCGATAAATATTTGCACAATAAAACGACTAGATCATTGAGTGAACTTTCATTCTTTTGAAGATTTATGCTTATCTCTCCCAGATCATTTAGAGTGAACTATTCATAATAATAAACGGTTCACTCTTTCCTAGAGTGAATTACTATCACTCTTTCTTGAGAGTGAACTTCACTCTAAAAGATTGATCACTCATATTGCTCTTTCTAAGAGTGAAATTTCACTCTTTTAGAGTGGTTTTTCACTCTTTCACAATAAGAGTGTACATTGACAGGGTTGGGCCGTTCTTTAAAAAACTAATGGAGTGTTGCCATTGAATGGGACAATTTTGTCTAAAAGACAAATTCCTACACATCACTCGCACTAGAGTGTTTTAGAATTGAATTTATGTTGGGTGTACGAAAATGGCTTGAATTTATGTTGGGTGTACGAAAAATGGATGTGTACGAAAATGGATGTAACCCTAACCCTAACCCTAAAGTTTACAAATTACTTTTAACACATTTTCCTCGGATCTTCTTGGATTCGAACCTGGAACCTTTACCGTGTTTGTATACCATGCTTAATGGATACAAAATTGAATTTGTCATTATCATATGTAATATTGTTATTTTGTATAAGTGACTCATGAAAGCATTGAATCATAATCGTCAAATAGAACATAAGGCCCTTTGTATCGTTGAACAATAATGTAATAAACATCAATAAAAGAGTAATTTTACATGTCCATTTTGAAAGAGTTATTCGGACAATAATGTAATAAACATCAATAAAAGAGTAATTTTACATGTCCATTTTGAAAGAGTTATTCGGACAATGAAACAGGAATAATTCCGACCCTGATTGTTACAACTTCATCAAATCTTTAGTATTATAGATGGTCACGAAGACACTCTGGAATCAAATTGGGTGAGATAGAACCCTAAAATGAGCGTCAAGTTGGGCGAAAATTTTGCTATTTTCAGCCAAAAATCCGAAATAAAATCTTGATATTTGTGCTAAAATTGGCTTATTTTGACTAAAAATTTGCGGGACAGTAATATCGGGACGGTAAAAGTAGTAAAATATCGTTTCGATATTTTGATATTTGTCCCGTCAGCGTCCCGATTTTTCGAGCCAGGGGGGGGGGGGGGGTAGGGTTAGGATTAGGGTTAGTTTTTACCGGGCCGTACAAGTTTTCGTACGGCCCGGTAAAAAAGTTGGGTTTAAAAGGAAACATGGTTGGCAGGTTGGGTTAAAGTTTGCACATTATCATGCTTTGAGGTGTCCAAGTGTGGGAAAATATTGGATCCAAAACATGATAATGATAAAATTGGATGATTTACGCCCGATATTTATTGGTCTCGCTATGAGTTTTAAAATATTGGGCTCGACTGCGTCTCGCCCAATATTTTTGCAACTCATAGCTTGACCAATAAATATGGGCTTAATCGATCCAATTTTATACCAATATTGGTTTATTTTGTACACAATCTTGGGTAAATGGTGCACGTTTTACCCAACATTGTGTCAAATTTGACCTGCCAACCATGTTCCCTTTTTAACCCAACTTTTTTTTAGAGTGTAGAAGCCTAACATGAATTTGGTCAAATAAAACTCTATCATGATGTCATTTGTAGTATCGGTAAACTATGCTATTTTCTTCTTTAGATTCCAGTGTTAGGAGCAAAGTTTACGCTACTTTCAGGGATTTGGCTGGCTGGGGGAAGCAACATTGCATTCGGGTAAGTATGTCAAAATAGTCAGGGGTATCCCTGGAATCCCATTCTCGACTGGACGACTCTATCCAGGGTTGAAAACAATCAATACTCTGATCCCCCCAAAAAACACCGCCGCAAAATTATGTAAGATGTTTGAAAACAGGCCAGCTTGAAAAGCATTCCATTTTTTATTACAGCACAATTTAATAGTTTCAATATTTTCTTTTTCCATAATAAACCATTTTAAACATATTTTGTGTATCTCGTATGAAGTGTAAAAGTTAGAAAGTAAAAACATTTTATGTATAAAAAAAGTCCTTCTCTGGAGTATTTTGTATTTGTGTGTTTGTGTATGTGTGTATATTTGATTAGGCAGCAGTAGATATATTCCAGATCGGTTTGATGCAAGCTTATATCTTTTGTTCAACATTTTGTATAGACGTCGATGTCTTAAATTATATATAACCGACAGAACCAATCGTGATTCTCGAATCCTGCCTGAAACATTTTCAGGAATCCCGAACACTAAAACTAAGATTCCTAAAATTTACCACCTTAGCTGTGACACGTGTTTGCGACAATGTCGGATTTCATTGACCCGATGCTTTGTTAATTGCTGATTTTAAAATCAAAGCAAAATATACGAAGGAATTGAACTGGTGTTAGCCGCATTACTATTTTCTAATGATTATAGTGTGTTTTAATGGCACTTTACCCATTTTAAGACACAGAAATACTCTGGCGACCGTTAAGCGGTTTTTTTTTTTTTTTTGGGGGGGGGGGGGGGGGGCGGGGGTTGAGGATTATTGTTTGTTTGTTTGATTTTTCTAGTCCCTAAAACCATGTTGCTGCTACCCCTACACCCATAATCATACATTAGCAGATTCGCTTCGTTGATTGGTCTGTATCCAGTTGCATTTTCAGTGACAAAGCTGGAGTCCATAGTTTTGTCCCGCTATATAACAAGCAAAAGCAGCCGACCCCAAGCATTTGGGTAATCTCTTTTAATCCTTTGCGGCCATTTTGATAAAAAATAGGGGGTACAACCTAAGGTGGGGGTAAGGGTAGGCCGTCAAAGTTGAGGTGAAGGGGTTGTGAAATATTGAAAAATGTATGCATGCTATAAGGTTCAAACTTACAGGACATGTTAGAATTATCATTTTCCTTCTTTATTGGCAAAAATCTCAAGTGAAAATCAAATATTTAGAACATTTGTAGAAGAACTCCGATTTGGTGGTGCAGTTGCGATGTATTTTGCACTGTAAGGGTGCTGGTAATTAAATACGCCAGAATAAGAACATCCTAATTCCAATAGCTCCCTTCTGTTCACTGTTGTTTGAACCCAATAGAAATAGGGACATTTTATTTCTAAGTGTCAAAATAGATGGCGCTATTCATAAAAACTCATTTTTGGATG
>JXSR01S027337.1:0-12378 GCA_000969725.1 Ophiothrix spiculata | reverse complement strand
TGCGGAAGCGAGCATGGACTGAAAACCAAATGCACATAAAGCGCCGGGCGCGGGACTCGAACCCGGGACCTCATTGGTGCAAGGCGAGGTAACTATACCGTTGCGCCAAAATGAAGGAATGTGACTATTTTAGAGTTTTTTCAAGTTTTGTTAAAATCTTGTTTTGCCGCCAAAAAATGTATAAAAAACACATGGGTACTCCACTTTACAGATACATGTAAATAAAATTCGGGATCCCGAATTTAATTCAACAATGCCCATAACAGATCGTTTTGAGGGTACTGACTCAATAAGCTTAAGAAATTAAATGGGTGACAGTTGGCGCTTCATTTTAACACTTTGTAGTATTGCGCTAATATATCTCTTCTTCTTTAGGCCCATTTGCGTTACATCTCACTCTCCTCAACCACAATATCTAACTCCATTCTGTTAATATGTAATTAGAGTTGATGAATGCCTTTATTTGGGTATTATTCTTTATAGGACTTAAACTTTTTTTAAAAAATATTTATTGTCATTCACTGCAGGGCTTTGCGGAAATCTTTGTTGGCCTTGGCCAAACACTTGGTCCTCCTCTTGGTGGCGCTCTCTATAAGGTAAGTTGTGTTTGTATTTTTCATGTTATGATCTTTAATCCCCATGGGGTGTTGTTGCAACCCCCTAAGGTTTTTCCCTTTTGCACAAAAACGCAAAAGCAACCGACCTCAGGCATTTGGGTAAACTATTTTACATCCTTTTCGGTCATTTTGATGAAAAGATTAGGGGGTACCAACTAAGATAGGCCGTCAAAGTTGGAGTGGTTGGTGATGCCCCGGAAAATTTTAAGTCGCCATTTTGACAAATATATGCATGCTATTCAGCTGAAACTTGCAGAGCATGCTAGAATTATCATTTCCCTTCTTCGTCCCCCGATGAAAATTAGTTATTTAGAACATTTGGACATGTTTTGATTTAGTGGCCATTTTGCCCAAATCCCGATTTTCCGATCCGAACGAATTTTATGATGTCATAATGACGTAACGCCTTGGCAAATGTTTGTGATCTTTGTATCATTGGATAGGGGAGGACCATGATACATACCTATTGATAGCAAAACCGAGTTCATAGGGGGTTTCGTTTCTAAAGCCCCGCCCCCCTTTGGGAGACGTGTTACAAAAAATAGCTAAGGTAGACAAGGGTTAAAGATTTTGAATAATTTGAAAATCGTCTGAATTGTCTACTAACTTTTATTTCAGGGATTCCTGAAATGTAGATTTTCACTGACACATCTGCAGCATAAAGTGTTAAAGTTGCATTCTATAAATGGCTGGGATATATATAAAGTAACAGTAATAGCTGTTATATACGTATCATTTACATTTCAGTTGGGTGGCTACAAGCTCCCGTTTTTAGCATTAGGCGGTGTAACGATGTTGATCCTCTTGATTAGTATTATTGTCTTGCCGTCAACAGGTAAGTATTATGCAAACATGATAATAAATAAATAAATAAATCATCATTATCATCTAGATCAGATGGCGCTCATAGCGCTGCTGTGGTATTTCACAAGAGTATGCCATCCATCTCTATCCCCTGCAAGGCGTGATGCACCCTGCACACTACCACCTGGCAAGTATTTCATGTCATCTGTCCAAGATGTTAACTAGGCAAAAACGTAATAGTCACGTGCCAAGCCGGGAAATTCAATTCTTCTTCCCGCTGATTTTAGTGCAAAGAACCCGCTCACTACTCACAATAAATCACTATTTTTGTGAAAATAAAGAATAGTTGTAATTGATTAAATTCATGAATGTCAATATAAAACTCATATCTAACACATAATATAAAGTAGAATTTATGAAATTTATCATATAAGCGAAAAAAGAGAGATTTTTGGACTAACAGTTTTTCGGAAAAAACCTGAACATTTTCACTCATAAATATCACATTTTCACCTCGGAGAATTCTCCTTTTCGACATCTGAATATACCTATGTGTACTCAAGAGCCTTGGGAATCCTACAGCCGTCACAACGGTTGTACATTTATATGGAAGTATATTAATTAATTTTTTCATAAAAAGTTGCTAAATTACAAATGGCACATCAACACTGTGCAAAAGATAAGTGAACGGCCGTACATATGGTCTGCGTAAGTTCTCTGGCAATGTCACATGTAACATGTACGGTTAATTAGATGCACGATTTTTTGAGACATGGCATGTTTTTCACCTGGCGGCACGTGTTAATAGCTAGCCAATGGCGAAAGCAGAAACACTTTTTGACTACCAATTAATGAAATGGTGCCAGAAAATAACTAATTTGAGCCTTTTTACATGTCCAATCTACCGTTTAGTAGCTGTAAAATTCAGATAAACACTTGGGATAATTTAGTTAAATTTTGGAAGTAAACAATGTAATTTTCGAGCTGCATTTGAATTCTAGACTTGGTGACAATGAGTGAAAAATTTCTGAGTTTTTTTAATAGACTTTTTGGTCAAGCATTTATTTTTAAATCTGCTTGTTCTCATTAATCTGTTTTTGTCAGAACTTGTACTTCATACATGTGTTAGACAAATGTTTAATATCAATATTCCTCCGTATGAATTATTATGACTATCGTTAATAACGTGATAATTAGTGTATTCCTTTTTCTAGGTAAATTTGCTTTTCTCATTATTTATTTTTGAAACCTATTCAGTCCCTTACTTTAACCTTCCCTGGTTGGCGCATGACTTTTGCGTTATTGTCTTGTTAACCAAGATGTTGCTGGACGCCCTCTTCCACGCTTTCCTTCTACAGCACCCTGAAGTATTTGTTTTTCAATGCAGCCATCCCTTCTGACAATATGCCCAAAATTCAGATGTACACATACATATTAAATGAATGTTTGGTATAAATGTGACGTGGCATATCGAAAGACACATGGTCCAATTGTCAAAATTGAGTTAATAATATAGGTGGACAGTTTGTTTATTCCTATTTTCTGAAGTTAGAGCCAAAAACATTTCACCTTTTAGATCAAAATACATCATTTTTAGCCCATAGATTGAGATTTCACTTTTGGTGCCGCTTTTCATAATTAATTATATCTATAATGCATAAATAAAATATTTAGTGTGTGAATTTAACATGGATAAAATTTGTTTTTGGTCTCCTTTACCTTGTCCATATGGCAAATGTCAAAACTATGATTTACAGATTCTTAAAACCTGGAAACTTGATTTATAGAAATAGCGCCACCAATAATGTGCCTTTGGCTATTACAGAGGAGGGTGGTTGTGGCAACTATTGCATGGTTGCCGTTCTTATATAATACGATCCCCGGCTGCGTCGATGTGACTCATGTCCTATACCGCCTCTATAAGAAACATCGTGGGAAAATACAACTTCCGGGATCGTGTGGGATTGCCGCTGAAATTATATTGCTAATCGGTAAAAAATATGATAACATATATAAAAAGTTGGGTTCACGCGTGAACCCCAACGGATTTAGGATAACATAATTATGCTAATTACGATAAGAACACTTTTGTAGTTTTTTGAGGAGAGGTAAAAATATGATCTTTGTAATTATTTTCTTCAATACGTGAGTCACGTGACCCAATAGAAATACACGTAGATCGTTCCCTAAATTTGCGTTTTGGAAATCCCTCATCCCTAAATCTAGGATCTTCTATAAGTCGTGTCCGCCGCCGCCTGGGCTATTATAAAGGGCTAATGGTGATCAAACAGCAGTGAGTGAAAGAAAATTGTATTTGCACAAGCTGTCATCTGTCATTAATTTACATTACACACTGTATAATTAGTCTCGACTCGAGGCTGACTTTGCCGGAGATGACAAAATATTGTCTTTCTTCTTCTTTTTCTTTTCTATTATCTAAGTTTCTTTTCGAATTTACTATATAGTAGGCCTATCGGAGGCCTATCTACTTTTAAAATGACCAGCAGTTTTCATCCTATAATCAAGCCATAATTTTATACCAGATTGTGTTTAAAATTACCCTGATACCATTTAAAATTATATCACTATTAAAAATCCTGTTTCATATAGCTTCCTGGCTCTTCTAAATTGTATCTTATCCTCCCTATGATTTTTAATAAAATTGGAAAGTTTGAATATAATATTAATTATCATAGAAAATTAAGGAATGATATCAGCAAATGATCAGGGTAGTCTTTAAACCCAATGGCCCGTATTCACAAAAGCGGATTAACTTTATTCCAGGAATAACTTTTTATTTCGTCCATTGGTGACGCCACATTGTATTCACAAATGAGGAATAAAGTTATTCCAAAGGCTAGTTGTACCAGGCTGTATGAAATCTGACTAAGCTTAGGGCTCCGAACTATCTCTATTCCAAGAACAAAAATTCAGGAATAAAGTTATTCCTGGAATAACTTTTGTGAATACGGGCCAATATTATTATGACTTGCAAGGGAGGTTTTCCATGTCTCCAGAGGTGTTTGGTCATGAATGTTTGAGATTAATTTAGCTGTACTTCACTGGACTAGTGTTAATATAAATCCAGTGTTTTAAAGTGTTGCTTGCAAAAGTTATTTTTAGTTGTTTTAAAAATAGGAAAAGAAGAAAAGTAGAAAAATAAAGAAAAATGGCCATATATTATTTTCCCCAGACCCATAATTTTAATAAAGTAGACAAACCAAAAAAAGTAAAGAAAAAGGCCATATTTTTACCATCCCCAGACCTGTCAGCCTTGAATCAAGGCTACTGTATAATCACCAGACTTTGGTCAGTTATGCCCTCTGCAACTTTGATAATTTCTCCTCCCCTCGCTTTTTTTCTCTTTGTGCAGAATCTACTAACAAAGAAGCGACTGGCTCATATACAGAACTCCTAAGTATACCAGCCATCTGGCCAATAACTTTTGCAATCTTGGTGTCTAATGGGGTCGTGGTTTATATTGATGCCACTTTAGCGTTATTTTTGCAACAGGTAAGATAGGACACTTAACAGGCATTAACAAATACAACTTTATATAGGAACGCATTGTCAAGCTTTTGATTTTTTGTTCTTAGTTTTTGATTTTTTTTTGCTAAGTTTTTGAGATATTGTCACGACTCGGTCCAAAAATATAAAAAAATCCCACCACTGCCACCATTTTTGGTAAAAACATTACACTTTTTGACCTATTTTTGGATAAAAAAATAAAATAACAATCAAAAATTAAAAAATTAGATAACAATCAAAAATTTGAAAAATGTGTTCTTAGATATTGCTTTCTTTAAAGTAAAATGTTTCTAAATTTTACCAATTTTACCTTTCTCGTTCAATGTTTGACCCAAACACATGATTCTGGACATTCGGGCCAAAATTACACATTTTGGTCAAAACATGACCTCACCATCATGTTCAGTATGCAAATCCACTTCTAGAAATATTTACTTTTATATGGATGTAATTATCCGTTGCTGAGTTAGGGTTTATTCAGAGTCTTGACAATGAATCAATCAGCGCCCATCGACACGCACAACGCATAAGGAATAGCACGTGTAAAAAACTGCGCGTCGATGGGCACCGATCGATTGATATCGACAGACTCTAAATAAACAATTACAGGAGCAAAAACCATTTCTGAAAACGAAGGGTTTAGTTGACAGGGCCCTTTAAACGCAATGTCTTGGCAATTATAGCGTATTAAATTCTTGTACACTGCAAGAATGTTGCTCAAGGAAGCTGCAACTCAACTGTTGTGTAACACGTTTACTTCAAGAGTAATTGCTGTCAATCAATTATAATTGCTCAACTTTTAAACGTCTTGATTCAACCATTTATCGTGTATTTTGTATATAAATGTTGCATGTCATTATCTACAACATCATCACCCCAACTGTTGGCAGCTGTTGATGTAAACGTGGTACTCAAGTGTTGGTGATATATTACTAAACAGTTGAGTTGCAGCATCCTTGAGCAACATTTATGCAGTATAGGATCAATGCCTGTTCGAAAAGACATTGGGATAGCACAGACGTCAGCCAGTAGATCCTGCTTTTCAATTCATTCTAGTCATTTTGACATTGACCCCTTTCTAATATTACCAACTAAATGGTATATGTTTTTTCAGTTACTAGTAATGTTACTTTCTTTATTTATACATAATACTACAGTATATCCTTTACTTTAGACTATATAGTGTTAACTGTACCTGTTACCGATTAAAACTACTTTTAAGACACTTATAACTCGGGGTGCGAGTTGGCGCATCGTTGCTTCTCTCGTCTTTTTACGATTCCCGATGGGATCTAGGCTGCACGTGAATTTGATTGTCAATCCATAATCGTCCTCGCAGGTTCTCACCGAGCACTGCGGTTTCCTCCTGCATCTAAAATCGAATTTTTTTCCAATATTCTGTCAATCTCACCATGGAGACTTCCATTGAATTTAATGCTTACGCACTATTGATATTTGTCTGGGTTTCCGTCGAATGTTATTAATAAATTAAATGAATAGACTCACCAGGTTTACAATGTATGCAGCGCGCCAAGAAGGAGCATTCGCACTGGGGACCAACACCTTAACGTGACTTCCGAACCACGAAGCATTCAGAGTAATATTTCTTGCCTAAACCGCCTGACCCGGATTTCGAACCCACAACTTCTGTATAACTAGACCCGTGCTCTAACCGCTCGACCACGCTTCTCTCTTAATACCAGGTGTCCCAAAAAATGGTTACATGTAGAAAAATGACCGTTTGCAAAAAGTGTAGCAGCTGGAGAATTCAAACCTAATATGACTTATTATACGTCTATACGCTAGATGTTTGCAAAATTTTAATATCATAGCATTATTATTTTTTGAGTAATCAACAAAGATAGATACCTATGTCAGAAACGTATTTTTTCAAAATTAAACAAAATCGGAAGACTGTTCGTTTTATGTAATTTTAACCCTCGTTCAATCCTATGTGAATTTGAAATTGACAGACCCAAACTTAGGTTGTTGTATACCATAGGATAGGGTAGGGTTTTCTCTTCCCAATGATACCAAAATCATGAATATTTGAAAAGTTGTTACGTAATTATGACGTCATAAATTACTACAGGTCTAAAAATTATGTTGAAATCTGATTTGGGGCCAAAATGGTCAACAATTCCAAAATTTGGCTATATCTGATATTTCTAAATGTCGATCGGACTTTTAATTACTAATTACTACTAATTAAAGAAAATCTAAGCATATCCTGCAAGTTTAAGATTATCATGTTTAAACAGTTAAAGAATTAATGTTACCCATGAAAACTTGATTGTGCTTTATGCGCATTCATCAACTTTCGCATCACAACTTGATTGACAGGTTCAATATAAACAACTCATTCTGGAATGCAGTTATCCCTAATTTGCATAATGGATATACTGAAAGAGAATTCAATTGTTATCCATTAAAAATTGTATCAAATTTGGTTCAATGTAAAGTCTGATCATGATAATTTAGAAAAAAAAAATGCACATTAAAATATCACAAAACGTGATGCTTATTATTTTATTGAATTTTGAACAAATGCGTTTCTGACATAGGTATCTACCTTTGTTAATAACTCAAAAACTAATAATGCTGTAATCTTAAAATTTCACAAGTACCTAGAAGAGGGTTGTAATATAATTTGTGTAAAGTTTCGTTTCTCTAGCTGCTATAATTTTAGGACATGGTCAGTTTTCTACATGTAACCATTTTTTGTTATTAATATTAGTTTACCTTCTCAATTTCAGTTTCATTTGTCTCCAGAAGCGATTGGTCTTGTGTTTACTGGCTTCGCTCTTTTTTACACCATGGTTTCACCTTTATTGGGTCGTATTGCTGATAAAACTGTAAGTTTGTTAACACTCAGACGTTAGTTCTTAAGCACCTTACCAAATTTATGTTTTTGCAAGTTTATTTTGTACCATAACTTTTTAACAAAGTCCTTGAAGTTAATAAAAGTATACATTACCAGAAAGGAATTTTTATAAGAAACATGATGGTGATGTTGATTTTTGACCAAAAGGCAGAGTGGATGTTGCGTCATTTTTATTTTTTACGATTTTAGCAAAATTTTCGAGTTTCATGCCAAAAAAGGTCAAAAATTCAGATTTTTCCATTTTTGGTCATTTTTTGACCCTATTTGGTATGAAATTCAAAAAATTGGTCAAAATTCGTTAAAAAATAAAAATGACGCAACATCCTAGTGGTTGTTTTAAATTAAGATTCCCATTCCAAAGTCATTTAAAAAAATAGTTTTTTTTTAGCTTGCTTGGAAGCCCAAATAGCCAAATAACCGTGTTTTTTGTGATTTTCTCAAAAACTGTGATTTCTGGTCAAAAATCAACACGTTCCTTGTAAAAAATCCTTTCTGGTAATGTATACTTTTATAAATTTTAAGCACTTTGTTAAAAAGTTATGGTACAAAATAAACTTGCAAAAACGTTAAATTAAGTAAGGTGCTTTCACCCGTTAAGCAGTTATTGTATAATTATATAATGCATAAAAGAGTTGATCGGCTAAAACGCAATCCCTTGATTTCAAATAGCCATAACAAGATTAAGGAAAGCCCTAAATAGTAGTTTTGGATAAATTATTTATTTATCATTTACTTCTACGCAAAGCAGATTTTGCTCACTAAATTACGTGCGTATTGCACTTACACGCACAAGCTATTGCGCGCATTTACCTACGCACTCATTCTTTGTAAACATTGTTTTAGTGCATTTTTTTAAATCTTTAGATTAAAACTATAATTCTCCACTGACTAAAATTTAGCCATTTTACTGCGCCCCTTTAATAGTAACATTGTAATTTTAGTCACTTCAGGTTTGGGTATTTGAAAATAGTGAAATGGGTCGAAATTCAGAACTGGGTCGAAATAAGTCGAAATGGGTAGAAAAGGGTCAGAAGTGGGTCGATATTGGTCGACATAGGTCAGAAATGGGTCGAAATGGGTCGAAATGGGACGAAATGATTCAAAAATGGGTCGGAATTGTTCGGAAATGGGTCATAAATGGGTCGAAACGGGTAAGAAATTGGTCGGAATGGATCGGAAATTGGTCGAAATGAGTCGGAATGGGTCGAGAAAGGTTGGAATAGGTCCAAATGGATCGGAAATGGATCAGAAATGGGTCGGAATGGGTCAGAAATGGATCGGAATGGGCAGGAAATACCATTCCGACCCATTTCGATCCATTTCAACCAATTTTGACCCATTTCTGACCAATTGCTGACCCATTTCGACCCATTTCTGACCCATTTCAACCCATTTCAGTATTCAAAAATACCCCTTCAGGTTTATAGTTTTAACCAGAGAACTTCAAGGCAGTATGTATTTGTAGCACCTAATAATTTTTTGAAATTAATTTTAAATTACATCCTTTTTGCTTTTTTTTTGTTTTGTTTGTTTTTTGTTAAAAATCGGTGTTTTACCTATTAAAAGTGAGGGTATGGTAGGCCACCAAAGTCCGAAGGGGTTATGGGTGGTTGCCACCTCAAAAAGTTGCAATTGAAAAAATATATATCTGCGTGGCATGGATCTGAGGCCTACCATTTAGACTTTTCCCCTTTTTTGGGGGGGTCACTTTTGCCAAAAAGTACTTTGTGACGTAACGCCTTGGCCGATTTTCATGATCTTAGAATCAATGGACAGAGCATACCTAACCTATACTTTAGTATCAAACACCTAAACTGTGGCGTTTCAATTCAAAATCACCTCCTATCCAATTATTTTCATCAAGATTACTGCAAAGGATGCAGAATATATTACTGAAATACACAGTCTCTTTAATTTGCTTTTTTGCCACTTTCCAAACCCTTTAAGGGTTAATATGATTATCAGGTCTTCCACCAGTCAACCAGCAGGTCATTGAAAAGTGCGTCATTTTCTTTTCTAGGCCAACCAAAGTCACGGTGATATTACATTTACTATTTTAAACATCAAAAATTGTTTTTCAACATTTCAAAGACATTTGCAGCATTTTTTCTTGAAAAAATCACTCTGCATGACTAATTTTAAATTAGTCAAATAATAATGTTTTTTCACTAAGGCCAAACAAAAAAAGGTTTGTCTCAAAGCTGATGAGTGATTTGAAAAGTAATGCGGAATGCGTTTTTTTTTTTAAGATTCCGAACTTTGTCTGTACGAATCGCATGCAATGCGTCGAATTCTGCACCGTCATCATCATCGACTATACCTAAGCCATTAAAATAGATCGCCTATTTTTATGCACGGGTTATTTACGGTTGTAATGTCAACTACAACTTCGCTCCGAGGGGTATATTGTTCAATGATTCATGCAGAAACCATTTTCTAAACTTTCCGCAAAGCAGCTGAATCTTTAAAATTACCTTCTCCTCCATGAATGTCACGAGATCACGCAAGCAAATCAACAACAAGCAGGATGGTTGTCTTCACAAAATACGCAATAAATACAACACAAAGTCTATGAGCCTGTTAAAGTTTACTGTAGTAAAAGTTGTAGTACCGCACACTCAATGTCGACACAAGAACACAATTTCTGCAAAGGACGAATAGATGATGAGCTGCAGTAGCAATCTTTCTCATACGAGCTTGCCGCAAGATTTTGGACGTATCGAAGTTGAAGTATGAATTCATTTTGAGTGAGAAATAAATCAAATTTTCTCCGATTTTTAGGCAAAATGTTAAAAAAAAACACCTTGAAATAAAAAAAATTTCCGCATTACTTTTTTTTCAAAATCGCCCGATTTTACAAATGCGCGCGTCAGCTTTGAGACAAAACTTTTTTTTTTTGCCTAATTAACGTTTTCAGTGTAGGTCATGTTCAACGTATGGACATTTGCAATTAATATTGGTGATTTTGTATTTATCGATCTCTTACAGCATTCACCGCGCTTGATAATAGCCATCGGGTTATTCATGTCAGCCGTGGCTTTGTTGTTTCTTGGACCAGCACCGTTTTTTAATTTACCCAGGTCGGTATTTTTAAGATTTAAGCTGTATTTTGCATTACGTAATAAATCTGAACCTTATTTTGCCGTGAAATGTATAATTCAGTATAAGACAAGACGAGCTGCGACGAGATAGCTATAGGTGGAAAGTCACAAATGAAGATATTGAATGAAGGCCATTACAATGGAAAATGGTAACACGAAAAAATGATTCATGCATTTTCTTTTAACTATGCCTAACGTTTCGAGAGTCAATTATGCCGTAGAGTGCAATCATTCACACTTAAGTGACCATGACTTGTTGCAGGGGCCTTCAACAAGTTTTCGCGCGTAGCTCAAAAAAAGCGAAAAAAAATTACAGCGCCGCTCAATGTAATTGAATACGCAAGTGTAAGAAAACCACAACTCCAATAGCCCCCTTCTGTAAATTATATTTATAAAATGTAAATGCATACAAATCTCTGAAAACGCTTTCTCATCACTAAAATAGCATTTCCATGCCAATATCTAATCATATGGTGTCACATTTGACCTTGTAGTTGTAGTTGAGTTTTTTAGACATTGTTAGATAATTGTTATACTACATAGTTGCTATATAGACTAGACGGAATTTTCAAAAAGGGTATGTCAAGAGGCATTTTTTAGTAGAAGCATTTTGAGCATTGTTTCTAGGTCAGTTTTTTGTGCTGATTACAAAAATGCCGGTTGCCCTAACTGATTTTTGAGTGCAAAGGGGTCAAAATTTCAAAATTCAAAATGGCCGCCAAAATACACAAATTTTATTTAAAATAGTTTAAACAAACAGTAAAACATTAGAAAATCCATATTTATCATATAGAAATTGCTTGTGTGGCTGTGTAAAATATCTACAGCTTAACTTAGGTCATTGGCATGTTTCAAATTCAAGATGGCCGCCAAGATGGCCGCCAAATAGCCAATTTTCATTAAAATCAACCATAATAGCCTTTAAAATGCCTGACATCATAAATAATCAGCAGAAAATAACATTTAGGGTTACAACAAGATAATTTTGCCCTATATACATTGTAAATTTGTATCAAAATCAAAATGGCGCCTATTCTGAGATCCAAAATGGCCGCCTTATTATGTCTTTTATGTGCAAAAATGGGTAGAGGCACTTCAAAACAGTATCAAAACACCAAATGTTAAAAGTAATCAACATAAAATGGCTATGCAGGTAACAATAGGAGCATTTCTTCCTAGATAACGATGTTGACATGTTTCAAATCCAAAATGGAGCCTGTATCGAGACCAAAAATGGACGCAAATATACGTTTTTATTTGAAAAATCGGTACTTCAAAATAGTATTAAAAAAAACATAATTTCAAAAAAAAAATCAATGGAAAATGCCTTTGTAACAATAGCAGCATTTTGTTCCCAAATATGTGTGTGCTAGTATTTCCATATATAATATTGAGCCTGTATTGAGATCCCAAATGGCCGCCAAAATATTATTTTATGCTCAAA
>JXSR01S027336.1:66536-80053 GCA_000969725.1 Ophiothrix spiculata | reverse complement strand
ACATATATGAACCTATTAATCTACTGCATATTTGTTAGTTTAATGGCATTTTGATCTGAAATACAAATCAATATATTCAGTAATATTCATACTTATCAGCTAATGACTCAATAATCGTATGATTATCACCACAGGGCAGCTATGTTTGATCACGTCCATGTGGTGGAGTTTTTACTTGAGAAGGTAAGTATGCCTATAGGAATGATATTTTGAATTGGACGAACGTGTTTGATCATAATATGCACCCGAGACAAGCATCAGGTATGGTAAAATTGTTATGAAAATGTGTATTTTAAACACTTTATCTATTTTGTTAAAATCTTGATTTTGACCAAAACTAGATTAAAACCCTTAAAAGCTCTTTTATACTGAAATGTTTCGACTTTTTTTCATATTAGTTTTCTTTTGGTCGATCAGTAACTTCCTGAATGTCCCTATGGTGTCGTGATAAGACCAAACATGTCAAATTAGGTATTTAAACACGCCACAGAGTTGTTCATCGCGAATCAACAACGATGCATCCATGCGTCTGCGTACTTTTATCCCGCGGGGTGGCTTCACTAACATCTTCATGGAAACGTATGAATTAAATTCTAAATGTTTTCAATTTAAGAGATAAGCCTAACTTATCTTCTTAAAAAACATTTAGCATATCTGAAGCAAAGTGCTAATTTGTGAATGTTTGCTGCTTTGACTTTATCATTTTCCCCAAGCACCGGGCTTTTGCACGTACTATAAGTGCCCGACGCGCGATGATCAGTGTGACGACTAAAGCTTAATTCATACTCGTGACGCATTGCGTTTGGAAACGCACCATGTGTACATTGTAGTTTTGAGCTGAAAATTCAATGCACACATGCTCCGTGCGTTTCGAAACGCAATGCGTCATGAGTATGAATTCAGTTTTATGTCTACTGCGTAAATGCACTTCAGTAAACGCCGTGCCGTGCGTGACGCACTAATTTGAATATCAACTGTGGATTCATCACGAATCAATAACGGTACGCGCCTGTATAAAGAGATACAGTGAGGTGTTGAATCAAATATCAAATGCCCATTTGTAGCTTTTGGTAGTAAGTAGTACCCCTAATTCATAAAGAAAATATAAATGTATAATGACGTCCCCTGTTAATTAGAATTTGGATTTACTTACACATTACAAAATCATCTTAACTCTAGTTGGAAACCAACACATTGCCTACTTGCTAAGTTTTGAAAAATAGACAATAGGTTAGTTGACATGAGTAAGCAGGGTTTCATGAATATGGACCCTGCATAATATGTCATGGCTCACGCCGAAAGGGGGGACTTTGAAGATGATATCAATTTTGATTGTATCATTTCATTTGTTACAACATTGTCTAAGCTTTAAAACGACACCTTACTGGTTGAAATTGATCAAGGCAATCACATTTTACAACAGGAAATCTGCTGGAAATTCTTATTATTTTTATTTTTTGCTGCCTATTTTCATCAGTTTCTCGAAAAGTGTTCTGTCGCAAAGTCCCCCTTTTCGGGGTGAGTCATCACATATATGCAAGGTCCATATTATTATGCAGTACATAATAAGGTATTCATTGTAAATTATTGGTGAGTTTCTTTATAGACCGTGCATTGACTTAATGTCAGAGCGTTTTAATTTAATGTAAGTCTTCAAACTCGCATATTTCAGGGTGCCGAATTGGATGCATTAGACAAGCACTGTCGTACTCCTCTTCTCCTTGCTACATCACGTGGTGCATGGCGGACAGCCTCATTCCTAATGGAGCATGGCGCAGCACACAGCTTGAAAGATGACAAGAATAGGAACTTGGTCCATCTGATGGTGTTGAGCGGTGGAAATGTCAACATATTGGGTGTGAACTTTCAAACGGTAAAATTTTATTCTCAGTTTTAAAGGAGTATCTATTACTATACCTCAATCATCTTCATTAACTAATACAGTTTTATTTACGTCGGGGAAAATAAACAACTGTCGTCCAATTTACTACTGCCCTGGACGGAAGTTTTTACTCTTTTTCCGCATCATCCCTATTGTAATAGCGCAATTCATCAATTATTGTAAACATCGCGTAATGTTTTGAACTTGGAAAACGGGGGTTGAGACTAATGCTTCAAAATACAAAATGGCGTCCTGCATAAGAAACGCTGTGTTGGTTTCATCAATATTAAGTAAACTATGTTTGCATGCAGGACCTACACATTCACTGAAATGATCCACAATGACTTTGGAATATTATTGTGAGTATTTTAAAATGCTAGAGTAAATTTTAAACCAAATCATGCTGTGGCCGTGTGGAAAAATCCACAAAATCTGTAGACGATAAAACCCGCAGGAAATCTTGTATTCAAACAACATGTTATTTTGAAATAGTTAAATGCAAGTTGCTCTTCTTAAGACAACCAACAATAAATTTGAAAAAAACAAAAAAACAATTTAAGAAATGCTCGTATCTCCACCAATTTTAGCTCAAATTTCAACACATTTAGATATATTACAAATAATGTTCTTAGGTATTAAAAGTCATCCAGCTATTTAGACCGCTTCTTTGGGAAAACAGTCGAATGTCATGAATACAATTTTCGTATCATGTCGCTCAACCGGTACTTAATAATGAGGTGTAATTTTCCAAATAAAGACATCATTAGACGCTGGAGCGCAATTAGGCCACAACTTTGTGCGACCGGGCGCAACCTGGCCACAGCCTTGATATCTCAAGATGGCGACTGTAGGCTTGATAATGCACTTCTTAATAATTTCAAAACATGTAATGAATATTATACAATAATATTGAGGTGATCACTCAAGCTTACGGTCATCATTTTGAAAAAATAAGGCTGTGGCCAGATTGCGGCCGGCCGCACAAAGTTGTGGCCTAATTGTGCTCCAACGCCTTAGTCATGTGTTATTTACCATAACATGATTCTCCTACGTCCTAATTCCACGTGACAACATATGGCTGATAAAGTAGAGCACGAAGGGCTGTTGGACATAATGCTTGAAACTATAAACCTTTCGGGATATTTGAAACTAAGCATTTTATTAATGATTTATCAGTATGAAATTGAAAACTAAATTCTGAAAGATTACATTCTGGTACTTCCAAAATTTTCCTTCAGTAGGCTTTTGCAATATCAGTACGGTTGTAATGAATGCATGTTTTAATTAAACCAAGTTCGTTTCATGTTTGGCAAATAGGATAATTAATCTCTTTCCTATCCTTGTTGTTTATTTTGTGTAGAAAGGGGACATGTCGGACTTGATAAATGATACTGATAACTTAGGCTGCACACCGATGCATTATGCGACACGTGACGGCAACATCAAATCACTTCAAGGATTGTTGGAATTGGGCGCCGCTGTCAAGTTGAAAAATAAAGAGAAACAATCACCGCTTCATTTTGCAGCAAGGTAAACCTTTGGAGCCCTGCCTGAAAAAAAAACACACCTTGAAATTGTGACCCGCCATATCATTGGGTACCTTAAGGTCGGCGAAACTACATGATACGGGCAATTGAAGCTGAGCATAGTCAAAAATCATGTCCAAAGTCGAAATTCTAATTTATCAGAAACGTTACCTTTGAAGTGTATGATATTAATCAGGTTCCAACATCTGAACATCAAAATGAGTTAAAACCAAGATGAACATCCTCTATCTAATCAAGTTTTACTAGTAGTACACAAATTTTAAACTCGATTTTCTGAGGATTATTGTTTTCCAAATCAGTCCGATGCCTCAACTGAACACCAAATAACCAAAGTTAGCTGTCATTTAAAAGCTTAAAATCTTAGGTACCTTTCGATATGACGGGTCACAAATTACACTTGTTTGCATAAGGTGCTCCATACTTCCATTTGTGCATTGGAGTCTTCCTAGCATTTTGACAAATTCTTATTTATGCTCATTCCACGGAAAATGAAACTTTTTTTTTACTTCAAGCAAAAAATCAGCTTGTTTATTTGATCATATAAGCAGGTTTTTCACTCATGCGTTTATTACTTGGTACGTGAAAAGTATTTCCCATTAAACATAAATTGTGTAAGTTTTTGTATCGGTGCATGAATGAGCACATGTTTTAACTCCAAATATCACAGACGTTACCAACAAGGTTACACCAAAATGTCACAAACGTTACCAAACGTTACAGACAAAACAAATTGCATTAAAAGAAATCCTCCACATAATTCCCTACAACTTTATGATTTCTTTTGTAAATATGTTACATCATCTGTAGAAAGCGCAATACAAAATTCGCTAACATGTCAGAGAAGTTTTACTTGTCAAGTCATTTAGAGGGGGAAACACATCCTTGCGATGTCACAAGTGTTACCGAACGCTATATGAAGTTTATTCAGGATTTTTGTAGTTAATTTTATCTTGGTCACACCAGTGGACACTGTCAATAACAAAACTCGTAGATAGAATGTCTATGCTAGGAGCTGAAACTATTTTAAAGTTGTTTTGTTTTACTTTTTTGGTCACAAACGTTACTTTGAAATCGCCTCTAGCATTTTAGATATCGCTTGAACTCATTATACGACCCCATCAGATACAAGACAATACCGCAATGGGTAATTTCGATAATATTTCGAGACCTGTCCAAGTCTTACATTTTTGACACATAAATGGTTACCCCATGTTTAGTCACATGTTCAAAGCCAGTGTATCATTCTTTTAGCTGGACGATAACGAAGCATGGGCGTCATTTTGGGGGGGGGGGGGGGGGGGGGGGGGGACACGTCCCCGAACATTTTGAAGGGTGGGGGACACAATATTAAGTGTCCCCCCACGTTCTTGAATACAAACGATTTATTTGCCCCCTGGACCCCTCACACTTCAAAATGAAATGACGGCCATGTAACGAAGACGCTAAAGTTGACAATATTTTAACTTGCTAGCGTCTGGTTAGCATTTTTGTAGCGTCTATAATCAAACTAGATGCTAGCTGCGCTTTACCGCTCATCCTAACGGATCTTAACAATCCCCGACATAAATTACACAAGAATGCTAAAGTTCACAATATGACATACATCATTAGTACCACCGTAATTAATATAAGCATCGACGAAACCTGTGTTTTAAATCAGCGGAAGAGGTGAGCTCTTAATGCTCTCCATATCAACACAGGATTTCTAACGTAAACCTTAGAACTCAATTAGTAGGTTTGATAATGGCCAAAGCAAACATCGCGCCCATACCTAGTATCCGTTGACGGTTATGTTATTGACTTTGAAAGCATTGCTGATATTGATTCGTTAAAAGGAACACTGTGATCGTAATGTCAGGCGTGTGTATATGCCCTTCAGGGCCTACTTTATAGGATCAAAAACCAATGATTAGCCTATAGCTAACAGACTTTAAGACAATTCAGGAATTTTAATAACCGTATTCATCCAGGGTATGGTATTCTTATGCACTTTCATAGAGAATTGAAAATTATGAAAGGATATTCAAAGAGTGACCCACTTTATTATTGCTCACACGTTTTACACCAATGGACAACTTCTGTAGTAAATTAAAAGAGAACTGGCAAAATGAAATACAGGTGTAATAAAATACAGCGTTTGTGTGACTGGTGTCTCAATAAAAATTGTGCAAGTTAAAAAGCGCCCTCTATGGCAAAACCGAAATAATAGTACATCATTGTAAAGGAAAAATTCCAAGCTTTCAAATACCGTTTATTCTGTTCAATTTGCTTATTTTGTTGCCGAAATATGTATAATTTAATGCAGAAAAGAAAAATCACAATTGTGCCACTTTTTACGAAAGACCATTATAATCAAGAAAATATGAAGTTTTATGCATGTAATTGAAATTAACAATCATTAAATTGGGTTACCTAGTATCACGGAACAGCCTCTTGCTTCCTCAACCTATTACACGTACCAAAATGTGTAAAATCTGATGGTATGTTACGTAGTTTAATGTCATCAATCATGATGATAAATAATTCTGCAAAATTCCAATTTCCACTATCTACTTTTCTTTTTGACTAACCATTACCAACCACCCGAATTATGGTTATAGACATTCTTAATGAAACATTAGACACTGGAGGCTATTTAAGGTTCAGTCACATATCAGGAGTGCATGATTTAAAGAAAACAGTATGTAACGTTTTGTGACGTTTGTGGTAATCCAAAAGAGTGGTCTGAATATATATTTACCTTCGATCAATGGCAAAGGACGATAGATATCAACTTTTTTATGGTGAGTGGTTTTTTTTTGTGTGTGACGCTCACTGACCCTCTGATCAATTGAGTAGAATTAGGTACCAGGCATAATACATACATACATACCCATGGCCAGTTTGGGCGCCATACTAATACTTTTAAAAGTAAGGCCTTGTTCCCAATTCATGACGGAATATCTTCCGACATTCGGAAGGCTTTGACCCAAGAACCATGACCAAATGTATTTTGAGTCATGACGCAATAAATACAGGAAAACGCATAACTGACCTCCTTTGAAGTAGACTTCATAATGATAGAGGCCCTGACACAATGTGTCTGCATCATTTAATACACTCTACTTCATCTGTCTTTGAATCATAACTCAATATTTTGTTTGCATCATAGTGCAAGACAATAGTGTCAAGCCCGGTTCGTATGACTCAAAAGCTTTCGTCTTGAATTGGGAACCATGCCTAAAAGTATCCCATTACATTTTCATTTGCAGGTATGGTCGATTCAATTCCTGCAAGCGTCTTCTTGAAGGCTCCATTGGGCCATACATCATCAATGATACTGATGGTAAAGGCATGACCGCACTCCACATTGCGTCATGGAATGGACATACAAAGGTCGTACAACTTTTGATGCTGCGAGGGGCATTGTTGCACAGGTAAAGGAGAAATGTTTAAAATACAATTTTCTGGAAATTTAATTAGTCCAGAAAATCGAAAATTCTTTCCAATATTCTTTCACACCATGGAGGCGTCCCTTGAATTTAATGCATTTGCACTATTGGGATTAGCCTGGCTTACAGCCGAATGTTATAAATAAAACAATAAAAAATAAATAAAAATAAATAAATAAATAGTCCGTTAAACTGTTTAATGCTTTAAAGAGAATGTATCAATTGCCCATACGAAATTCGTACGAAAAGTTACATTTTCGTACGACGTACTGACATTTTTTAAACACTGACATATTCATAAAACGTTTGTTTTTAATATACAAATTTCTCATGATCTTCGGACGTGTATTTCAAAACCGACGTCAAAAGTTCGTATTAAAAGTTCAAATAATCGTTAGAAGGCTAAGCCGTTCGTTCTACGCAGTGTAACTATATCTGGTTTAAAAATTAAAAAAAAAATGAACAAAAGTATACACAATACAAAAGTCATGTTAACCTGATCTAATTTTGCATGAATTTGAAATCATAATGCCCTAAATCTATGAGAAAATTTCAACTGAGGGTCTGTAGAACAAAGTTTTAGTTTAGTGCGCTTCAGGATATATGTCAAATAAGTCTTCAACAAGCATCTGATTTCTGGGGATGATCACGTGACAGGTGTGAAACAAAACGATCTGTAAAGGCAAGAATTAACCAACATCATAAACATAGAAGGGTGAGTACCATGCATCGAAGCACAGAACTCAGTAAGAATTGAGAACTCTTCCCCATTAAGAAAGGGGGTCCTATCTCTAAGGTGGAACTGGACACTTCGTGATGTCAATAGCCGTCTGTCACGTGATCATCCCTATGAATCATATTCCTGCTGAATACCATTAGTTATAGTCGCAGAGTTGAAAAAGTAAGTTTCAGTATTTTGATTGACTTATCATTTATATATAGTGCGTGCCTTTTCTTGCAACTGTCTGTCAATCAACACCATTTAAGTAGGTTAATTAGAATTACCAAATATAACCTCTGATTATTTTGATTCAACATGTCTGCCAGCCCATGATTAAAAGCCTGATACATAGTTTTTAATGAGCTGCCAATTTGGTCTTGTTGCTGGACAGCAAAGGCTTGATAATGAAAGCAACCAGATGTTTGGCATCATAGATAAATATGTAATGACATACTTTTCGCCCCATGTCTCAAAGAATATATCAGGCCTTTAAATTGTTATTTTTTTTCATTATTATATATACTTTTTTTCTACATTAGGCTTATGCTTTTATCATCCCCACATTACGTTGGCTTACATTGTTTTTCTTTAGTTACAAAAATCGTATAATTTATAAAATATCTAAATCTGTTCACATTTAGAGTCAAAAGCGATAACTATACAGTGCTTAGCATTGATTATTATTCACCAAGCCCCCGTAATTAGAAAATACGATAAAACTAGTTTATTAGATTATGAAATAGGTGTAGTTTATATAAGGAGGACTTGATGCATGTTTGGTAGCTCATTTTTCTTGACCTTAAAAGAGCAAACTTTAAAGGATACAATTTCTCCTTAACCCCTCCAACAAGCTCATGAAAAATGATTTCAAAATAATAACATTGAAAATGCTTTTACAGCTGTGCCTGACCAATATACTTTGGTCTGACCAATTGTAGATTTAAACTTTTTCAGAGATTTTGAAGGAAGAACTCCGTTACATTTAGCTGCAATGTCAGGTTACGTCGAAACTATGAAAGTTCTTCTGTCAACACATTCTCACTTGTTGGACCAAGTTGATCGCAATGGGGTGAGTAATAGTTTGATAGTCCAATAGTATATTCTGAAATGAAACGATTTCATCACCGTCACCGTCACGATTTGCTGATCCGAATTTTATACTAATAGAGGTGGTCAACTCGCTAACGGTAAACATTGAATTTTCAAGGGTGATTTGAAGGTTCAAAAAATGTGAAACACTTTGATTTTCCTTGTTATGTTTTGTAGAGCCGGTGTCATGAATGCTACAGTCCTTCCCATTAATTTTCCGGGTACCTATATATTTGTATAGCATGTACTTTGTACGTGTATCGATCACACATCAAGGTCACGCTTTTCTCCGTTGAAGTCAATGGAGGAGGACAATAAAATGGGTAGGACTGTACCATTCATTACACCGGTGTTCTTCCTTAACAATAAAAAAACCCACAAAAAATCAATTATTCAGGATATTTTGATAATCCGTCGTCAAAAACAGCAGAAAGTCAAATTTTGCACTTATTGCTCATTGATGGAGACACACGGCTAAATAGAAATAAACAACCCCTTGTGACAAATGATACATTAAAATAAAGATAATTACACTCTAAACACAATGCTGAAAGAAAAAATGAAAAGAAAGCAAACGGTTTTTGTAAGAGGGCTCTTTTTCATTTTTTTTCATGAAGAAAGTCCTTAGACATGTCATATGTGCATGCTCAAAGGGAACGTTTCATTACGATAAATTGGGATTAAAAAAAATACCCATTTTCATCATGGTAAACTTAAAGTAAAATGCATTTAACAAAAAATACAGCGTATATTACTTTGTTAATAGTTCACACTTTATTAACAAATCAATCCAATTATCGTCTGAGCCGGGGTCTGAGCCGGGGTCTGAGCCTAGAGGTAATCATGGTAAATCCCTTTTTATGATAAAAACACAAATCAAAACCCACAATTCAGTCAATTACCCCCATCAGACTATACCATGTTTACGAAAAATTGTTATACGTATTTTCCTATACTGAAAACTTGTGAATTGTGACAAAATATGTTCATAACTTCCGATTTCTTGAAGCGACTGACATAGAAAGTTTCACTGTAAACTTTACGTTTTTCCTGAAACACTGAAGAGACATTTGAGATGCGAATGAAAGCCTAGTCTGAGACATAACATTAATAAATTCAAGTGAACCTTTGCGTATCGCCAATATCCGATTGCCGTATAATCTTTCCCCTGGTATAATGAATTCACAAATTAATTTATCAATCCTTTTGAATAGCGGTGAGATTTCGCCTAGTGTCGTTACACTGCCAAATCCTGGTCGCTTAGAAAATGAGGCCTATAATTGAACTGTACTAATCAATAACAACAGGTAACATTGGGCAATATCGATGCGGACGAGTGGTAATCACTTTTATTAAAAGGGTGACAATTCCCATACTGTGTTATAAATTCCCCGGGCGTAAGTCTGATTGAATAATGTGTCGCCGCAGCTTTCGTGTTTGTCAAAACTTGACGCTATGCGATGTTCAAATATTTTTTAATTACTTTTGTTTTCCCAATAATCGTGAAATTTTCAGGATTTTATATGTTTACTATATAGTTTGAAAATATTGAAAATTATATACATGTTTTTTTACTTGGGCCGGAAATACATTGGACTGAAAAAGGTATTTCGCTCAGCTGTAGTGTGGGAAAACATTGACCGCCTCTAAAAGCAAACTATACTGAAAGCAAACGTTAAAAAACAAAACGACTGTATCTTCTAACATAAAATTCAAACAAAATGAACATTAGTAGCTTTGATCGATCTTTCAACCAGTAAACACATTAAAATAAGTGTATTATCTCTTAATTTCCGTCATTGGTGTAGATTTTTTTTTTCATTTTAAATTTCATACATTTTTTTAATTTGAAAAACGCTTTCATTATGATCTTTTAATACTATATAAGTAAAACAAAGTCTAGCGCCTTTACCAAAGTAAACCGTCTACCGTGTAGATACTTATTTACACACACTGATGAATGGTATGCACGACTGACAAGAGGATGATTACTTTTTCATATGTAAGAACGTGTTTTCAATTGACGTTATATTTAACGAAAATTCAACAAATGAATAGCTGTGTTTTCTCATGAACGCGTTAATAAAATAATATACAAGAGCCGGTTCTACATTCAGGGTACCTCGTCAAGAAATTTCATAGCAACCCTGTTTTAACTGATGAAGCTTACTTTAACTTCACAAAAAGCTTTTGTTAAAACATTGGTCAGGGATATATTCACAGCAATGAAGAAACACATTGAGTCAATCAATTTTCCTGAAAAATATGCTCATTTGTAATGATTGGTATAAATCAACATACCGAATTATACTTACAAACCCATTGTGTTTAGTCAAGAAAACAGTGTACATAATGGGTGACTCCAATATAAGTTAACAGGCCATATTCTTGAAACTAAGCGCAATATTTAAACAACAACGTTGACATGACTGTGCATATTTATTTAATAAACCTTTTATACTTGTAATGTTTTTTTTTCGATATAACATTTTGTCTGTCTATGTGTTATATTTTCAGGATACAGCTTTACTAATTGCCGCCCGAGCTTGCCAAGTAAAAGCAGTTAATTATCTACTCACAGCAAACACGTGTTTAATTACTAATAATAACCGGCAAAGTATCTTCGATATCGCCATTGAAGAGAAGAACCAAGAAGTGGCCATGGCTGTAGTTATGCATGACAGGTAAGTCTGATTAGCACCTCAACCCCCGGGACACGGTATTTACGTACGTAAGGTAAATTATAATTACTTACTCTTTGGAAAAACAAAGGTTCAATTTAGAACCCTTTGTGTCCCGTGAGGATCCCAAGGGAAGCACCATTTTGTCTAAAACTTGAGAACTAGAATAAACAGTTTTTGAACTCTAATTCTCTTATAGAAGCCATATAAAAGTATACATTTTTAAGAAGATTTTTACCTTCAACATATTGGGGATTTCGGGTTTTAACCAAAAATTTCGATTTTCAAAAAATTGCAAAAAACATATTTTTGCCCCTAAAATTTCTTGAAAGGCCAACTAAAATTTGCATTCATGACATTTTGCTTTTTGAAATTTAGAAACAAATGTCTAAGAAGGATTTTTTTTTGATCGAAAGTGTTGGTATCAGTTCGTCCAATCTACTCTAGCCATAACCCCTTCAATGCTACATCTACATCGTAAACAAAATTTTAATTTCATATAATATTAATCATATTTTGATTTCACCAGGTGGCATGAAGCACTGTCTGTTTACAACGATGATGGTATGTGCCCTGTAGCACTTCTGATTGAACACATGCCAGAGGTCATGATGGTACGTACAAGAGAGACACTGTTCAACTTCCTGTTGGTGTATATTGATGATATTTTGTGCCCTAGCTATAGCATTATCTATTCCCAGATGGTACTCGCATATAGAAGTGACATACATGTACTTCGGAATTAGCGGTCTTTCGGTGACAAATTTGGTCAAAAAAGCGGGTCTTTCGGTGATAAAGTGCAAAAAATTAGGAGTTGTGGTCTTTGGGCAAATTAATCAAGAAGTAGAGTCAGGCCCCTGACACTTCATTCCAGACATTATACAGCTCCATTGCTTTATGTAATGTTGATGCGAGAAAAACGAATGGTTAAAGAAACCATCGAAAAACCGTGGCCCCAAACTGGCGCCACGGTTCAACGAACATAAACGTTTCCGATTTTAGTAATGGCATTATTACAGAATATTTAACGGTGCGCAAAATCAATTGTTAACCAATATAAACACAGCGGAAGTGACCAACTAAACGTAAAATTCACGAAATGTTGTATAAAACACCAAAGCAATTGATTGAAAAATTATAAATAGGTCTACATCTCTCCTTCATTCAACTTCCCATTTTCATTTTCGAAATGTATAACTTTTAAGGTTGATCAAAGATTGCCGCGGCATTTTGTACGTATTAAGGTAATTATTCAGCCCTTGATTACCAAGTGGCGCAGTCGGTAGCCCTGTTGTAATTACGTCCGAGAGAATAATAATTGGTATGGGTTAGAGTCCCGGCAAGGATTTTTTAATTTTAATTAAATTGATGTCTACATACTTATGAAATAAAAATAATCTTAAAAATTGAATTGAAAATAAAATAATATAGAGCAGAGCATCGACAACCACCACAAATTTCAATATCATACTGCCCTCTATAACATCTGGGACGCAGAAATTTAAAAAAAGTTGGAGCCATGGCTTTAACGAAGTATCATCTCCTATATTCATCCTCCATGGTAGAGTATTTCCAAGTGCTTCACTTTCCGGGTCCGATTGGACAAAAAATTGCAAAATGTTCGAAAAATTAAGAAAACTGGTGGGTCTTTTAGTAACAAAGGTTGTTTTGGGCAAGGAAGTTAAATAAGGGGTCATTGAGTGACACTCTTAATAGTGACAGGGTCGTGAACTTCCAAAGATTCTCCTGTTGTCAACATCAAACTTGTAGGTAACAGCTGCACAGTATGTATGATTTTGTAAATTTGATTCTATCTGACTTTACCTGATTTGACAAGGACGGCAAATAATGTCAAAAATCCCACCGATGCTGTAACATTTGTGGCAAAACATGACACTTATTAACCTATTTTGGCAATTTTCAAAAATTAAGATATAAAAAAATGGGTAAAAAGCCTTCCTAGATATTGCTTTCTAGATTCTAAAAGTAAAATGGTTCAAGTTTGTAGCCCAGAAACGTGATTTTTGTTCCTCAGGAAAAATGACCTATTAATCATGTAAAATATGCAAATCCGCTTCTAGATATATATACTTTTATTTGTTTTTGTTTTAATTATCCGTTGCTGGGTTACAGACCAAAAGCCATTTCTAAAAACGAAGGGTTGAC
>JXSR01S027336.1:36791-49606 GCA_000969725.1 Ophiothrix spiculata | reverse complement strand
TGGTTATGTATATATTAAAACGTTTAAAAAGCATGAACAAGATTATTTTTAAAGCTATATCTAGCTGTTGTTTCTGTTTGTTTCGGAAGCAAAAGTTTGAAGATGCATAGATAAATTACAGGGAAAGATTTAATTAAGGGCACTCTTTATACATTTAGAAGGTGTGATGGACATGCAGGTAAATCTGTCAGCTCTTGGCGTGTTTTTGCCATGATGTTCATAGGTTGGAATGAGAGCATGGTCATTCACACTTGCTTGGTCATGCTCATACATGGCTCAGTAACCAGCAATATATTCGAGTAATATCAAGTAGATGACCTTCATACCAATAGTCATGGTGGTGGACATATCTAATGCTGTTTTGTATGAACAATAAGAGGCCCTTTAATATGACCTGAAGTCTTTGGCTGATACTCAATGATTCGTTAACTATGTGTTTACCAAAATCAAACCTTGAAATAAGAAGGCGATTAAAACAAATTGAGTCCTTTTATTATCACGCTATTGGCATAAATTAGCAATCTTGAATTTCTGGAACCAATTTCTACGTCTAAAATACGTGAAAATATCCTGGGGAAAAATAGCTTATGAATAATTAAGTAGGTTCAGCTCTATGGGAATTTTACGTGCAGTTTTGACAAGGTTTAGAAAATTATATATTTCAGTGGTTACGGAAGGTCAAAAATTGCATAAGAGTTCAATTTATTAATGTTAGATAAATATATAGCTTGTACACAAACAGGATTTTAACAAAAAATAATGGATAATTTGATATTAACAAGGCGATTATGTCTGATGTAACAGCCGCGCAAACACTTTTGACCGGGAGTGTATTTTAGAATCATTCAGTTTGTTAACTATATTACAATCGTAATTATGTATTCATACATGGGTACACAAATTTATCTGATTTGTAATACATTTTTCATAAATATAATGTTAATTGTTTATGGTTTATATGTCATGTTGTAAAAAAGGCCTTTCAGAACAACAGTACTTTGACCTCACGCTATCCTGCATATTATACAGTGCATAATAAGAAAGCTCATAGAAATAGCAACTTACAGCTCACTTCAAACCTCAACCTGTTGAAACTGCTAGGACTGAACATTGATTTTATAGCAACCAGCCAGAGCCAACAGTTCCGGTTACGTTTTGAAAAATTCACATACCTGGCAATCTCTATATACATATGAATACAGCCAATCATGTACTACTATATTCCAGGTTCTATAATAGTTGGAGAATGATTTGCTATTCCACCAGTCCTGAAACAGACATAGGTTAAAAAACAATTAAAAATAACACACATGACACAAAGTATATCTCACACCAATTCATATACAGTGCAGGCAAAATGGTGATGACAGAATCATTGTTACAGAATTTGTTGAAAAGAATCATAGAAGATATATTTGACTGCATGCAAAGACAAGCATGTCAAGAGGTATTGGAGTGTCACATTTTTAATTTATGCGCAGCATCATTTTGTGCCAAACTTAATCAAAAGAAGTTTGTTTTTTGTTGATTTTCGTGAAACAAATTGCAGAAAATAATTTAATAAATACCTTGATAAATAAAATTGACTTAGACTCACCAGGTACACACTGTATGCAGCCCCCCAAGAAGGAGCAATCGCACGGGACCAACAGCTTAACATTACTATCCGAACCACAGAGCAATTAGAGTAAAGTTTCTTGCCCAAGGAAACAAGGAGACGTAAACCGCCTGGCCCGGGGCTCGAACCCACAACCTCTGTATTACGAGACCTGTGCTCTAACCGCTCGGCCACGCTCCCCTCTTAGTAATATGAAAATTCATTAATAGGTTCAGCATCCATATGGTATGGGAAACTGTCCCCCACCCCATCGCAACGCCCCCACCCCGCGAAGTGTTGCATCTAGGCTACTCAACTTGAATTTACATGGATATGACATTTTGCAGTTGCTAGTTTCCTATAGTATACCGAGTGAGTCAAAAAAACTGCAATAGTTAAATGAAAGCCATATTTTAAGAACAGGAGATGCCATGATCATGAAATTTATATTTCTAAATAGATCATAGATTGACCTTTAAAATGGTGAAAGAATGGGGAAAATTGATAAAGGCGTCATAGGGATACACTTATTAGAATAGGAAGGCATAAAAACAGTTCTGTCCAACTGTCGTGCATATTTTTTTATTTATGGAGGACACAATTATGTCATTATCTTTTCTCTTTTGTTTTTTGGTGCCTTGAAAAGGGCTGTTTGAGCTTGGTGGCCGTGAAAATTCAATAATCGGTTGAACATGGACTGGGACACATCAGTGGCAGGGGATTTCTTCGCGAGCTCACTTCTGGATCCCTTGCCAATGTCTGACGAATGCGGACAATGTTTATCCTGCTTCTTGCCGTTCGGGGTTTTCAAGA
This sequence comes from Ophiothrix spiculata, assembly GCA_000969725.1. Taxonomy (NCBI): domain Eukaryota; kingdom Metazoa; phylum Echinodermata; class Ophiuroidea; order Amphilepidida; family Ophiotrichidae; genus Ophiothrix; species Ophiothrix spiculata. The sequence continues at coordinate 47,196 of JXSR01S027336.1, read as the reverse complement.
TCTCTCTTTAATTGGGTTATGGACGTTCCTGTTCTTTTGAATTTCGCCTGAATTCTATTATTAGATGTTGGATGTAATTGGTACACTCGATTGGGGGAAAGCAACCCGGAATCTCCGTTTAACTTCTGCATCAGATTTGGTTGTAAAATAAACCACAGCAATAAGAACACGTTGATAGTTGGTGAGGCGATGCTTGTTGGTGAGGCATTTTGAACAATGACTGATAAGCCCTCCCTTCTAAGACAGTACCCCCAGACATGTTGTTTTGCACTTGAAAAGACCGCTAAATTATCTTTTCTATGTAAATTAATAGATTAAGATGAGATAACCATCAGATCACTGGAGCAAGGTAATCGGTTTGTGTTATATTATTCAAGAGGTGTTGGCAAGAAGTTCAATCCAATATTGATACTTACTCATTTGACGAGGCATGCTCATTTGGACAGAACTGTTTTCATATAATATTATTCAAATAGGATATCTTTGCAACACCTTTATCAATTTTCACCATTCTTACACCGTTTGAAAGCTTAATCAATGACCTATTTAGAAATTAATATTATTGACAGTGTAAAATTACTTTTGTTCTTACAATATGGCTTCCATCTAATTAATGCAGTTTTCTTGACTCGCACGGTAGGCCTATATATCTCTACTTCACCTAATAACCAATAATCTCAGCAATTAATGAATTAAATTTGTGGTAGGAACAGTTAAAATTGCGAGTAGAAAAATAGATTTTTGTTTCTGCCATAAATCTACGCAAACGTCATACTGGATACACAATTTTCTATGCTACTCAATGAAAACCAATTTAACTTATCCTAGATTTTAACAAACCTTTTTAACTTACCTTATAAAATTGTCTATCAGCAAATCTCAACATCTCTGCATGGGCATTTAACCATGAATGGAGAATAGCAAAGAAGCCCAAAATAAGCATCAATGTTCCTGGCAGCATACAGCCGAATACACATAAAGTGATGTTCTGCAAAGTCATCTTTTCCTTGCCAAAGTTGCGGAATACGGGGACACAAAAACAAACAAAAATGTAGTATGTGTAGAACAAACAGCCTAATACCTGTAAAGAACAAACATACAAAAACCATGATAATTTAAAAGGCTGATGAGGTCAGTACAATTTTCTTCTTTTAAAGTAAATATCAAAGTTTGTGCTTATATTATACTTGATGATACTTGGTATATGGGCTTTTACATGGTATTTGTACATATTAGTGCGAGATTTTCAAAAAAAGTAAAATGTGTTTAATTTGTTTAAATCTACTAAAATCATAAAACTAGGTTGATATTATGTATCTCTGTGTTGAAGCAAGATAATCCAATGTAATTTCAGTAATATATAGTAAATTTAATTTTTTCCCCCATTGGCTTCCTATGGGAGAAATAACGGTCAAACAGAAAATTGACATACATGGTCGACCATTACCATTTCATGTTTGCAGGATGAAATACATGATCCCTATGCCACAAATTAATGTTTCTGCAACTTAACCATTACACAATGATTTCAGAAAAGCCAAATCAAATTGGATATCATAAACCTATGCTATATCTGCATGCATTCAAAGATATGAAAAAACATTGACATACAATGTTACGACCGTTATCAGTTTCTACTCAAATCTTTAATGAAAATTAAAAACACGAAATTAAAACTTTTTGGGTGTTTTTTGAGAGTTTGACCTGTTGTTTATAATATTTAATGTCAATTGTTAGAGTTTGATAGGTAGTAGGCATTCTAAAATTCATTCAAAATGTACTTGTTTTTAAATCTCACGTTTGACAAATGCCAAATATGTAATATTTGACGACTAAATCAGCCATAACATAAAAACGACTTACACTATGAAGATGAAACTTTCAGAACTATCTCTCCTTTGCCATATTTCTCACTCAGAGAAATTTGGAATGCATGAGTAAAACACAGACTCCATAAGAATAATTTCATTTTTTTAACCAAAATATGTACAAATACCGTGTAAAGGCCCATATTGCCATAGATCTAAAGGGGAGATACAAGGCATGCCGCCATTTTTATTCCGGCATGGAGACAAAATTGGGGGTATTCGGGTTTTTGCCGATAGCCTGCCGATGATGCATCGCATCTTGTCATAATGCGCGAATATTGAAACACGCACATACGCTTTGCGTGCATGTAGGCGTATCATTAGCGTAAAGTATTATTTGCGCAGGTTGTCTTTACGCGTAACCAAGTCTTGGCACTCGGAGTTGATTTTGGCGCCAACCAAATGGACCCGAATACCCCCTAATTTGAGCTCCATGGCTGACGACGCCATTACACGGGCTGGTATATAAAGCCTGGTATCTCCCCTTTAAATCTATGTATATTGCACTTCCAATATTGAACTTAGGTGCACAACTAAACATTCCCAAAATCCAGCAGTCTTAATAAGCCTTAACATGGCAATTCATGGTCCACATAATATTTTGTACTTAAGTTCACCCCTCTATCTTAATTCTGTTAATCCTGACAATGTCCCATCTAACTTTGGGTGACATTGGATAACTATCACGATAGATAAGCGTAGGTGCAAACAAGAAGTATTCAAAGAGAGATTACGGAGGTAGAAACCCAGGTGATGTCCTTACATGCGCTAAATTAATCCTGACAATGTCCCATCTAACTTTGGGAGTCATTGGATAACTGTTACGATAGATAAGCGTAGGTGCAAACAAGGAGTATTCAAAGAGTGATAACAGATCTAGAAACCCAGGTGATTTCCTTACCTGCGCTAAATTAATCCTGACAATGTCCCATCTAATTTTGGGTGACCTTGGATAACTGTCACGATAGATAAGCGTAGGCGCAAACAAGAAGTACAAGAACTGTGAGAAATCTGGACAAGGTCTGTCATAATCCATTGAGTTGTTGCCGTTGGGTGAAGATGACACTCCGGGAATGCTGCCATTGGCTGATGAATGGACAACATCATCTGTTTGCAAAAAGTACATGATTTAGAATATAATAAATGACCTACAATCTTTGAAAAAATGTGTTGGGACACTTGGATGTTTTTTACAATAAATTTTTTTATTAAAAATGTAAAATTTTTACACTATAATTTTTGAATAAAGTTCAAAGGTATGGCTTTAACCCTTCTTTAAGCCCAGGCTGCCCCTCCTCCCCACCAAACAATGTTGAGATATGCTACAACAAATTTGCTGCCATGGGGTCTGTCAAAACTGAAGTGGGGGAGAGGGGGCTCATTTTAAACATTGCCATTGAAAGTGTCCCAACAGTTTTTTCAAAAATTGTAGCTTGGAATGAATTAAGTTCTTGGAATGTGATATTTTATCAACATCAAACACAAAAAATACTTGATTTCTCAAACAAAACAAAAAAACCAATATCAATAAAGTACTGTAAACGCCAATATATCCGCACTCAGTAATTTTCGCGCTCAGCCAATTTTAAACCATTTCGTGCGTTTTTATTTTCGCGCATATGAACATTGTCCGAGTATAGAATTCCATTTGCAACAAATCCACATTAATATTCGCGGTACATTTATTTTTCGCGCTAATCTTATTTTGCGCGAAAAGCGCGAAAATTACCATTATACAGTAGTTGAAATTAAACATTTTACCACTTTTAGTCAAAAAAAAAAGAAGAGATTTCAAGGAAAGTGACTTCATACACATTTAGGAAATTCCCTTTTTTCTTAAAATTATTGAACAACATTTTGCATTTTGCTACTTCCATACTGCTAGTAAATATAAAACAATAAATACTTATGTTTTCCAACAAAACAAATTATGAAACAACTCAACATGTACAGCTCTAAGATGTTTCATAATATAACGGTGGGGCAAACTACACCAGAACTTGGAGTGTACATCCATGTAGATTCCTGGGATGTACATCCATGTACATTCAACTTGATACGTTTGTGCGCCTCACACACTGAGAGTGACGTGAGTGCGTGTTGACGAGCAACTTGGTAGGAGGCATAGTTATACGCGTAACCGCAAACACATATGCGCAGTTGAATACACAGCATGAAATAACAACTGGTTAACACATGATGTGATGACACAATCTTTACTCCTGGAATGTACATTATAAACTCTCGTGTAGGTTGCCACATTGTCTGTATCCCTGGGGGGTACTCAACTTTCGTTTTGGTATGGGTGTGCCGCTTGGAAATTTGAAGTACCACCCATACAGATACTAATTTTCAAGAAAAAGAGACCCATCCATATACCAAATCGCCTAAAGTCATGAATGAATCGCTAATTACGGTAATTTTCTGATATTTATTAAAATTTATTAAATTTTGAAAACAAATTGAAAAAAATCCAGATTTGCACCATTTTGGCATAAGTTTTTTAAAATTTTGAAAAATTGACCCATAAAAATACCACAATTTTGCAAAGAAAATGATCCATTGGTAAACCAACTACCCTGATTTTGCTATATCCTATATAAGTGCCCCTCCCGGGTCTGTATCTGAGCTCAGTATATCATGTAAATATCTACGAGGATTCAGCTGTAAACTCAAGTTACACTAAAATATGCGAGTTCTATTTTCCTAATTTTGAGATTTTAAAGAAACGAAATCTTCTTTTTCCAATCATCATGCAAAATATTAGATAAATGAAATATTTGTATATTCAACATTTTGAGAGGTTGCCTGTAATAGATAAAATCGATACTTTTGCAACTGTTTTTCTCAGAAACTTGAGTTTCCAAAATTGGATTTACTTGCCTTTGAAATACCCTAATGCACTATCATGGTAGGCTTCATTTTGGAGTTGACGAAGAAGTCTTTTCAGAAATGTGTAAATCTGAAAAAATAATCAAGCCATCTACCAGATGGCTTGGTTGTTTGGAGGACACTGCTATAGCATTTCAGAAATAAACAGGATATGCTTAAGTTGTCTATTGCAGTATTACATCTGCTTCCTTCCTAAAAGGGGCATTGAACAAAATTTTGAATTTTTATTTGAGTATGATTTACACTTCAAACGTTAAAGAATAACAGTCAATTACCAAATATCGGGAACATTTTGATCAAAACCTTCTAAAATTCAAATTTTACTTTGTTTGTTTATCTTGGGTATGAGGCTATTCTGTAAATGTATTTATTGATGCTATAAATCAAGAAAGAGACCAAAATTGGTTTGTAAAACATTCCTTTGACATTATAAATTGCGGATAAATCAAAAGAAATTTGAAGTTTGTATCAGATCTCAAAAATTCAACTATAGAGGGCAATATTTATCGTTGTTGACAACGATAATTAAAAATAAAAGACTATCTAATTTTTTTTTGATATATAAGGTTTGAATTTGACAATGAAACTTTGCATGCTGTTATTATTACCACTTATACTTTAAATGATGCAAAAATCTCAAAATGATTGGGGAAAAGTTTGGGGATGATACTGAGCTTGTCCAATGCCCCTTTAAAGCATTTCCCCATGTATTTACTGAATGATATGATTTATCTAACAAATGTTTATTTAAAAGAACAGTTATATAAGATATTAAAATTAATGATTAATGCAATAATATAAATATAACAAATTAAATGATCATATGACTATCAAATGACGAATGTATTTGTTGACATTGCAAAAAATGCAAACCCATGACTTGTACAAATAGCTAAATACAACTTTCCAGGAAATGGATTGTTTCATGGTCACATATTACCAGCCAATATGTGACCATTCACCACAAATCCCCAGTTATCAGCCCCAGGTCAAATTTGTAAATATGATAGCCAGAAGACGATATAAGTGTTGAAAAGCATGACAGATTAGAAAACTGAAAACTGAGAAAATATACCTTTAAGTTTCTATCTATATAAGCACATTTCCAGTGTGTACATTAAAGGGACTGGCCTAGATTCTTCCCACTAATTTTATACCTGTACATATTTTTACATGAATCTATAGAACATGTACCGGTACGAGTAGTTTTCCATGATTTTTGAGGAATATTGGAGAAAATTGCAATTCTTAATTTATCTACTTTAATTTTTGCCGGCGGCGGCAATAAATGGTGTGAAAACAGTGTTTCTAGTTTCAAAACATCTTGTTTCTACACCAGTGATGGCCAAACAAATTATTTTGATGAAATTGTTTCTCTTTTAATATGCATTGAATAATATCTCCGGGAGCTTTGATTGATCTTTTATCATCTGGTAAATCTATCTGAGGTACATATTTAGGATTCATCAAAGAGTGATATATTGCAAATCAATTCTCTCTCAATTTAAGCCATTTCTGTGTAAATTGTTGTACTTTTTGGATTTTAATACACTTTTTAAGCTTTATTTAAGCATTTCCATAAGTTTTCAATTCTAAGTGTAATCTAGGCTAGTCCCTTTAAGAAAATATTAGTTTTCAGATATTTTGGAGCTGCAATGACAGCTGATATTTTGTTATGAGTTGAAAAAAGGCATGGACATTTCAAATCTGCACAAAATCACAATGTTGTCAGAATAAGGAACGCACCATTAGATTTCTAGGGGGAGCAGGAAGTTGGGTTTGGGGTTGATTTTTTTTTTCGCGCCCCATTCGGGAGCAAATTTTTTTCCCTGGAAATTACTGTTTTTCTGCCAATTCCATTTTCAGGGGGGAATTATTTTCTTCTGCCTATGGAGGGGGATTTTTTTTCAAAAAACTTCCTGCTCCCCCCCCCCGAAATCTAATGGTGTGCCCATAAGCCTTGTGGGTGTGAATTTTGTACTGTATAGTTCAAAATGAAATTGTCAACCCTACTGAAGGTTCATAATAGAAGGTCACATTTTGTTGAAATGCAAAACAGTGTACAGCTTGGATGCAGCAGATGTTAAGTGCACTATGTGGGAGGGGTAATAATAACTAGGCCTAAATATATACTAATGCATATCCAAATTAAAACATTCCTATGATATTTAAGGTGTCTGGTCCATGCGCCGTCCACGTGTACCAGTACGCACTAGTTTCTGAGTTGATAAGTGCCGCAATACGCATATACTCTGAGTAGTGCTTTGAAGCTAAAAATTGCCATATTTTAATATTTTTCTGGAAAATTAGTTGGGTGACCCCCAATTTTTATTGGTTCATTTGAAAGAGCATACTTGTGCGCAACTTTTGTGAAAAAATTGACAAAAATTGCGGGCGAAATTTTTGAACCAACACTAAATAATGTCACTTTTTCCACATTTCCCCTTAGACCCCTGTACTAATTCCCCCCCCCCCCCAAAAAAAAAAAAAAAAAACTAAAAAATGCTGTTTTTAAACCGACTCCAATTTTTATTTTTAAAATTCGGTTCTACATCAATAAAATATCATTCATGCCGATTTTTACTAGAAATTTTCGGGCAGATCTATCATGGACCAGACACCTTAAACCTAAAAAACCTATTTTTTTAAATCAGGGTATTACTTATCATCATAATCGATCCAAAGAAGCAATTTCTATAGTCATCTGAAACAAACCTTTTCATTCTGGGCAGGACCAAATCGTGTGTGAACAATAAACCAATCAAATTGATCATCAAGGTTTTACACAACTAAATAACTACCGGGAACCAAGACATGGCCAAAATGGGAACTATTTGCTCACGGGGCATCCAGAGAACCTACTTTAAAAAGCTTAAAATTGAGCTATAATGTGTGATAAAATATGAAGATTTCATATTGCATCTTTAGATTTGAGTGTCTTCTTTCGTTTTTTTACATTTTGTTTGGAAAATAGTCAGAAATTACTCCGCCAGAGTGATTCGCCGAATATTGGCCTGATCCCAGTTTTTTGCCAATTCATACTTGGGAAAGCAGGGCGGTAATGACATTATTACGTTCAGCGTTTCTAAAAGTGAACATTTTCCAGGTAATACTATGCTGAAATTTTGATCATTTGTAAAATACATGTTGTACTTTTACCCCATAATGCCTGTTTATTCATCTAAGAATTCTAAATATGAGAAAAACAGGCTCAAAAATGACCATTTTATCATATAAAAGTATAGGAAAGGCATTTAGTTGTGTATAACCTCAAGTCACGCAGCAACAGAACAGACAAATCATGCAAGCTCACAAGTATTGCGTGAGTTGCGTGTGAAAATTAACCTCGGCGCACCAGACGCGTAAAAGTGAAAAGGTTTTCTTCACGAGACTTTAAGTCAGTTAATGAATAAATGCATTGACAGAATGTAGAATTTGAAAGTGTCAAAAAAATTGTAAAAACCTTTCTTCAAATGGTATTTCTTCAGTTTTGTGATTCAATCTGCCCCTTCCATTCTCCTGTGTTTCGTTGAAATAAATTAAACCACTGATAAAGGCACATGGTCCGAATGCCTCAACCATTTTGTTAAAAAATTTGAAATTTGGGTGTCCACACCTTGTTCATATTTTTCTCTTTTTTCCCTTTTTATTTTGAAACAAATTAAACTACTGATAAAGGCACGTGGTCCAAATGCCTCAACCATTTTGTGAAAAATTTTGAAATTTTGGGCACGTCCAAATCTTGTTCATATTTTTCTCTTTTTCCCCTTTTTATTTTGAAATAAATTAAACCACTGATAAAAGCACATGGTACGAATGCCCCAACCATTTTGTGAAAAATTTTGAAATTTTGGTGTCCAAATCTTTTCATATTTTCTCTTTTTTCCCCTTTTTATTTTGAAATAAATTAAACCACTGATAAAGGCACACGGTCCGAATGCCTCAACTATTTTGTGAAAAATTTTGAAATTTTTGGTGTCCAAATCTTTTCATATTTTTCTCGTTTTTCCCTTTTTATTTTGAAATAAAAGTGAAAATACATCTATGGATACCATAATCAAACTACACATCAAAGTATAGGCAGACTCAGAAATATAAGCTTACCTATCAAATCAAAATCATTTTAATTGGAAATTGAAACTGAAGCCTCTTGTTAGTGACAAGAAACAAGAGGTTTCAGGAAACCCGAAACAGGAAGATCTGTCTATGTCTCAATCAATCTTGAAAATTGAAACTGAAACCTCTTGTTAGTGACAAGAAACAAGAGGTTTCAGGAAACCAGAAACAGGAAGATCTATCCATGTCTCAATCAATCTTGAAAATTGAAACTGAAACCTTTTGTTAGTGACAAGAAACAAAGAGGTTTCAGGAAACCCAAAACAGGAAGATCTGTCCATTAATGCTTACCTGCTTGAGGTTTCCATCTGCGCGCTCTGGGTACATTTTCCCTCACAAAAGAATGCGTCTTCATCATTAGCCTAATCTGCTCAGCAACAACCACAATGGCTGAAGCTGGTGGCAAGTTGTTGATCACCACAACATGGACAGGGTATAGAAGAAACAGCACCTGACCGCATATGTAGAGAATGAGCCAGGCAAGGTCAGGAACTTTTCTTTGAAGATGGTATCTGTGTCTGGCCCAATATTGGAATGTTGCGAATATGATGACCATGGTGTACAGCATCATCATACACCACGTCCACATGACTACTGGGAACTTCCCAAAACACCAACGGATCAATTTGTAATCAAACTGGAAGCTGGAAAAGAAAATATATATCCCTCACTAGTCTTGGTTTGGGCTGAAAATTGAAATATATACCTTTTCAGAGTCATTGTTTTAGCAGCACGTAGCTTACAGGATCATCACGATCCCTTCATTCAGCGTGAGTGTGAATCCCTCCTAGTCACATGACCACCTGTTAGAGCGGTCATGTGACAGCAGATCATCGTAGATGGCCGGCAGTTCGTATCCTCCATCCCTGTTGAGTGTCGGTTGCTGGCTGCGGATGTCAACAGATTCCCTTATCTTCCTCTTCCAAAAGTAGTCTTCCCGTGCAACAATAGTGACATCCTCCATGTTTATATTATGGTTCAAGTTTTTACAATGTTCACCAATGGCAGTTATACTATCTCTCAAAGTTGTTTTCCCTTTCACATCGGGTCATGTACGCCACTCTTAACGCATGCGCCAACAGCGTGAGCGTAAACAATCGAAATCAACAAATTACACTCTGCAAATACGTGCGTAAATAAGTGCATCAGTACGCAGAAAGCCTTAACAACAAGCGTCGGAAAGAAAAAACCCGCCAACGAAGAAAAACAACTCTGAGATAAACAATAGTTGTTGGCCTTTTTGTTTAGAATGTTCTTTGATCCGGATGCCGAGAGATCTACTTGTTTCGCCTACATAAGTCGCAAGTTGTTGATCACCACAACGTGGACAGGGTATAGAAGAAACAACACCTGACCGCATTTGCCTACACATGACCACCCGTTGTGACTAGGAGGGATTCACACTCACGCTGAATGAAGGGATCGTGATGATCCCGTAAGCTAAGTGCTGCTAAAACAATGACTCTGAAAAGGTATCTATTTCAATTTTTATGATCATGACAGAGTCCAATATCAGTATACACGCTGCT
>JXSR01S027335.1:8401-22576 GCA_000969725.1 Ophiothrix spiculata | reverse complement strand
GTGTGTGTGTGTGTTTTGAACAATTTCAATTAACCCACTTGATAGACTCAGTGCAATTGATTTGAATTTAAGACATTATTAGAATCAATTTGTTTGGTGCAATTATATGAAAAAGAAAATCACTTACTTTGTTATATAGATGGGGGTTTCAGTGTTCAAAAGAAAATAAATAGCATTATCTAGTGCTGGTAAGCATGAAGCATTAAGTAAATTTACCAATAGGCCCAATAACATTGTTTCAAAATCGTTATCTTTATTTTCCAAAGGAAATAAACATAAATAAATATGTAAATGATGTAGAGAAAATGAAAGAGACGGAGAAATTGTAAACAGAAAATACCCAGAATGTATTCATATGATTACTTTTTGCTGTAAAGTGTATGTGGGAACTTTTTTACTTTAACAATTAATGTTGCATTGACCGTTTTAATGTTCGCTGTGAACTACAAATTCCCATTGTACAGGAGGAAAAGTTCACTGTTACTAAGGTAATTCAAAACTTGTTTTATGATAATGATAACTCACATAAAGGGATATGCTCGGTCTTGGGTATTTTATGATAAATTTGATGACTCACCCTGAAAAGGGGGACTTTGCGACAAAACACTTTTAAACAATCGGGTGGAAATATGCCGCAAAAATAATAAGAATTTCCAGCAGATTTTTTGTTGTAAAATTTGATCGCCTTGATCAATTTCAATAAGGTGCAACAGTTGAAATGAATGAACAAATCAAAATTGATACAATCTGCAAAGTCCGACCTTTCGGGATGAGCCGTCACAAATTTGATGATGATTACATGAGCAGAAACCTGCGATGGGCCATCTCACCCGGGGGGGGGGGCACTCAAATATGAAAGTGACGTACCTGCTCCTACCGGCTTTCGAAATATAGGGACAATAGGTGAGAAATACGTTGAAAAATAGGGGGTCATTCGGTGTAGAGGGTAAAAAAATGGGTAATTCTGGGCAATATGTTGGCACGAGCGGAAAACAGGGTCATTCGGTGTAAGTTTTTGAACAAAAGAATCCTGACGAAATCGCTGATCTTCGAAATTTTCAGAAAATTTTCAGAAAAATCGACAAATTGAGCGAAAAAAGGGGTCATTCGGTGTGGGTTCTTGAAAAATCAGGGCAATGGATGAGAGTCACTATAAAAAAAAAGGGGGGATTGTAAGGTTGACTTTCAAAAAAATGGGTCATTTGGGTGACAGCTCAGTGAAAAGGGGGGGGGGGTCTGTCATTGGGTGAGAGCGGAGCAAAAAAGGGGGTGTTTGAACAGGAGCATGATGCGTGCCAATATATTGGGACTTCCCCCATCCCCCTCCCGGGATCTCACCCCGAGGGGCAATCCACCCCATCCTCCCCTTTATCTCCGAAACTGGACATGTTTCAGCAGTAAAATTTGAATTTCACATGGGCAATGAGACAAATATGACAAATATTTTAGTACCAAGCTTAGATCCCCAAAAGATTGGAAAAAAATGCTGACAGAAAATATTATGGGACTGTGCACCTTTATTCCTGAAACATATATTGAGCATGACTTGTCTACCAAGCATACTAAGATTTTTAAACTTTTCTGCTTGTCAAGATTTAATTTATACTTTTTTATACTAAGATGTTTGGAAATTGTCATCATATTTTTCTTTTTTTTTCATAAAAAACGTAAACAAGATGTCAGTAAAATAAGTTCATCATTTTTTCTTTTCTTTTTCCATAAAAACATGAACAAAATGTCACAGGACGTTCAATAAAATCACTCACATGATTTTCTTAATTGTATGAATATATTGAATGAAATAATCAAATGAGAGCACTTGAATAATACTAGAGAAACATTTTCAAGTGAAAGATGTAACCACTATAATATGCTTTATCAAAACCCTCTCATCTGAAAAACATGATCTTTAAAAATATGCTTCAAAACATATAAATAATATTGAAAAATAAAAACAGTATGGTACGGCTACATTTGGATACATAGACAGGTATAGAGTGTTTTACAAATTTATTTCACCCAAGACCTGTGCATGCCCAGACGATCTGAATATACCATAAGGTTCACTGTATATGTACCACCTGTTAAAAATGTCCTTCGGGACTCACGTTTTGGTTTTATGGCCTTGTTTTGTCTATATATTTGAACTTGGATATGTTTGTTCGTCCTTCGATTATGGAAATTAACCATGACAAGACAAAATTATTTCTTCCAATTGTAACAAAGTTTACATGGAATAAAATATAAATAAAAGTTATTTTCATTTCAAAAACAAACTTTGAACATTATTAATATGAACAACAATGAAACGAGAAAAAAAAACAAGGGGACGCCAGGATTTTCAAAATTGGGGGCAGTGGGGGGGGGGGTGCAAAATCAGCACTTTAAATAAAACAAATTGGAGGTGCATGGACAAAAAAAATTAAAACAGTAATAAAATGGTCGCAGGTAAATGGTATTTTTCATGCGAATAATTTCGTCCAATTTGCTAATTTCAACTAAAAATTGTAACGGAGTACGTGATAACATTGAGCAAAAGTAAAACAAGGAAAACAAATATATACATGAAGCCCTAAAAGACATATGAAACAAACAAGGAAAAAAAGAAACAGACAAACAAATTTCAAATATATAGATGTTTTCGGTTTACGTTTCTTCCGTGATCAACCAAACGTTCAGTGTGTATTAAATGAAATTTGCGTACGTGCAAAGGGTGCAAGCAATTGTTTGAATTTTTGCTATTGATGAAAAAAAAATCGTCATTCCGCAGTCGTAAGCAACCACTTAATGTATGACGTCATAATGACCAAAATGTGAAAACTATGCATTTGTACGGAAAATATAGGCCAAAAATCAAAATTTTCTAAAAGGCGTAGGAATGTCCGATTTTTTTCCTAAATATTGTAAATTACTAGTTTAACCTAAATACCAAGTTAAAAATGAATATCTGGTACGGGCCTAAATGATTTAAAAGTACATTTATACATTTTTATACAAATATTTAATGCCTGAGAGTGCAATAGTACAAAATATATCATGAGGTCTAATTTAGGCTTTTCTATTTCACGAGGCGTAGCCGAGTGAAATGGATCAGTCCAAATTTGACCGAATGATATATTTTGTACTATTGCACGTGCATAGGCATTCAATATTTGTTTTATATCATGATATCACACAGGTTTGTTTCATGCCGTGCAATAGTATAAACTATTGCACGGCTCAAATCACTGTAATCATGATATAATACTGTATATCCCCCCCCCCCCCCTCGAAGGTGGCAGGGTCATTTTTTTCTGCAAAATAAGCGCAAATGATGAACTTAGAGAATAACGGCAGAACAAAACTAGTTGGGGTTGCAACCCCCACCATAGGACTATCTATAGGGTTTAGATGTTTACTTGTTTTATTTTCAAATATTTTTTCCGCGCTTTGATCATTGGAAAGGTGCTATATAAATAAATGTATGTATGGTTGTATGTATGTATGTATGTAAGTATGTATGTATGTACGACTTGGATGAAATAGGATTGTATCTTTTTGCCAAAATTTTCACTTTAATTGGCACTGTTCCATTTTGTTTATATCAATTCACAAGCCTTGAAACACTACCGACTGAATCTGCCCTCATTTTCACGTTTACAGTAATTGATAAATGGGATGGTCCCAGTTTGACGGTGCACAATCAATAAGTAACGAAAGACCACAGAAAGAACCCCTAGATCACTAATCACCTTAATTTGGTTCTTTGTTAATTTTTCAGTAAAATATTACACAAAAAGTTATACAACTACCGATAACATTTATTTTTGTCACTTCTTCAAAACCACCGAAATTAATTAGGAAATATTACCTCCTAAAGATCCACTTTAAAAAATTAAAATCTGGCCACGGATCCATATGAGCTTGAACCTTTGAACCTTATTTATAATCAGTGTCAAGTGATCGGAATGAAAGCAAGGTAAAGCAATACTATGAAGTGTTAAAAATGAAGCACCCCTTAACCCGTGACTTTTGATTTTTAGGTAATTGGGTTTGTTTTGGGTAGATATTAATCCTCCAAATGATTGGTTTTAATATGCTTACTTTTTCTGTTATTGTCATTTGTTGAATTAAATTCGGGATCCCGAATTTAAGTCACCATGCATTAGAACAGAAAACCATGCATGTGATTTTTATCCATTTTTCGGTGAAAAAATATTTTTTTTTTGACAAAGTGCACTTGAAAACTCTTTTAGGTGGTCTCATTTCTTCATTGTATGCTGTTTTTATTATTAACCAGTTTTGATCAAAATCTTATAGTATTGCTTTGAGCTTCAAAGAATTATTCTTGTAAACGTTGCGTTTGTATGGCTCCTCCAAATTTAACTCCCGAAGGACGGCTCCCGAAGGAAGGCTCCCGAAGGGCGGAAATTAATTTCTCCTAGGAGAAATTCAGCTAAAAGGAGTGCTGCCATTTGCTTTAATTTCTCCTAGGAGAAATACCAGCCAATGAAGCTCTCCGTTTGGCCCGAATTTCTCCTAGGAGAAACTGATTAATTTCTGCATGGATAAATTAAACACTTATGACAATTCGGCCAGAAAATTCCTCCTAGGAGAAATTTATTATCTCCTAGGAGAAATTTCTTAGGAGAATTTTAATTAAGAACATCAATTTCTCCTAGGAGAAATCAAGATCTGTAAGGAGCACTGTCATGGCTGTAATTTCACCTAAGAGAATTTGATTAGTTATGACTCGTTTGGCCAATGATACTATCGCAGATACTCTTTCCAATGGGGTCCAACATAAAACGACGAAGCTTTCAGAGCCAAACAAGCGCTAATAGAAAAACCAGTCAGATCGTTGGCCATTGAGCTGCTAGAAAGATGGGCCTTTGCAGCTTGTTGGAAACTTAGCTTGTTGTGAATTTCTTTAACATTTTCTGGAAGAGAGTTCCAGTCGATTATGGATATGTTCAGGGCTGGATATGTTGATTTTAGATGATATCATTGGCTAAAATTCTTCGAGGGGGGGGGGGGGAACACTGACACCAATGCATTTGAGGACTCAAACAATATCCCCATTTTTTGGTGAAGTGTGTAGTTAGAAGATTCCTTGAGCACCACTTCACGCGGATAAGAGCGTGGTTTACACAGCTTTACACAGCTTGAACCAACGTAGCAGTGATATGTTTTGTTCACAGTGTTATCAAGGGCAAAATAGTATAAGTCATAAAATGGCGGCGCTGTCTAATATATATTTTTAGTCAGGTTGATAGGTGCAGAACACGATTCCTAGCCAGGAAATTGATTCGAATCATGTATGTCCCAGCTAGATCTTGAAATTTTGCCCCTCGTCAATTTTCCAGCTAGGAAATTAAAAATTCAGTTGTGTCAGCCAGCCAGGGCTAATGTTCTTGAGGAGCAGATATTTGCCAGGAAAATTCGTTGGATGCCCCTGATGCAGTTTCATGTGAATTTAGGGTCATCCTAACAGAAGGTAAGTCAAACATGCTTTTTTAAGAACAGGAAAAAATGGTTAAGCTTATTATAGATACCATAGTAGATTAGCGTTTTCAGCAAGATGGTGCTCATTTTTATACACGTAATGTTTTAAATGTTTTCCCGAAATTAAAACGACACAGTACAAGTCAGGTTGCCGAAACTAGCAGAAAACTCGTAATGGTGAGTTTAAACAGTGGACAGAATCTAACAATATTTCATCATGCACTTTTACTGTTAAAGTCCGCTATGGTAAAAAACTTTCTTTATTTTGTATCATTGCCATTTTGATATTCTAACACTTTCATCAATGTTTAGATTACACACAAAAATGAGTCTTACTGTACTTTTAGTAATAAACTTAAACTGTGCAATAGAGACATAATAATATTTCACTACACTTTTTAATTGTAATTTAAAAGTGATAAATTTGTCTAATTTTGGATAGACTATTTGGTAATAGACACATTTTAAAATAGTCTAATCAAAATTAGATATACAATTAGATTTAATAATGTAAATTTGAAATTATTTTGTATAAAACGTTTACATTGTTTGCATTTGCTTCATCCGTTGACATCACGAAACTCATTATTTCATCACGTCCCGATGATATCATTACACAATAAACTTTAACTGTCCAATAGAGAACAATAAATATTTACCACGTTTCTTAATAATATTTTAAAAGTGACAAATACATAGGCTTTTGATAGATATTCGGTTATTGACAAATTGTAAAATAGTGTACAGAATTAGATATAAAGTTAGTTTTCATAATGCAAATTTGAAATTCTTTTGTATATATGCATACATTTTGTTTACATTTGCTTAATCAGTTGACACCATGAAACTCATAATTACATCATGTCCCGATAATATCATAACACAAGTTGACCCCGGGAGTCTCGGGACAACCGTAAGCTGGCAGGAACCAATGGCTGAAGACTCCTCAGGCGACGTTATGTTGCTGGTACAAACACACGCTTCGGGGACAATATTTGCTGTTGGGACAACTATAGTGTCTTATATCTACAGAGATGATTCAAACAATATGGACAAGTGTTCATTCCATGTGACCGTCACTGGCGGTAAGTTTTGAATTATTCCGTGACCAAATTCTAAAATTCATAAATTCACGCGCATCATATACGCCAATCCAAGATAATCTTCATATCACGAACACCGCCCAGACAAGCATTCGTCACTCTTGACTTGAACTTAATCTGAAAGCAAAAAGACAACACTAATCTAACCAAGAACAACATTATTGTGATTAAAATATTCAAAAACAAAAATATTGTTTCAACTATGTTTATTTATTCATTTTGCTAAACTCTTCGGCCAATATTCCCAATGAAGAATAACTTAACACTTGAAATAACTTTTTATTTGTTTGATGACATCATTTGGTGCTCACAAAGGAAAATTAAAGTTATTCCACAGAATATTTTTCAGGCCTTTATTAAATCCAATTTAGTTCAGGACTGTAGACTTTCTCTATTCCAAGAATGACAAATCCAGGAAAAAGTTGTCTGGAATAACTTTGTGAATACGGGACTTCAGGATTGTTTTCATTTGTATATAAATTACCATTATTTTTGCCTTTGTAGTAAACAAAACGTCTCCAGGAGTTTTCAATTGCCCATCAAACATCCTGACAACTGCGGGTTCAAACAAGAGTGAGACCATCGTTACATGGGAGGAACCATTTGCTGTCAATCTTTCTCCATCTGCAAAAGTATCAAGTTCTCACAAATCCAACCATTCGTTCCCTGTTGGTTCGACTGACGTGGTCTACCAGTTTGAAGATGTTGATGGATTCAAGGAATACTGCAACTTTACTGTTGTGGTGACAACACTGGGTAGGTACTAGATTCAGGGATCATATCGTGTAAAATGGAAAATAAACCCAAATTGTATATAGGAAATTACTAGGTCTTAAAAAAGATCAATAAAAGTTAGAAAAAATAACAATTTTCTGACCAAAGATAATTAATATTGGCCTAATGTATCAGAGATGACAGGGATTAAATAAAAAACACATATTTGACACCGTTATTTGATTACCATTAAATACTTATCATGTATAGCCAAATGCACATTATTGGCGACGCTATTTCTACAAATTTAGTTTCCGGGTTTGCAGAATCTATGAACCTTAGTTTTGATATTTGACATATGGATAAGGTAAAGGGGCCAAAAATAAATTGTATGTATATTTAATTCACATACAAGATGATTAATGAATGCAATTCAAGTTTAATGAGGTTTTCTTGACTTTCGTCTTGATAATTTTTGCAAATACTGTATAAGTGGTATATTCGCTCCACATTTATTTTTCTAATTATTAATTTTGCTTCCCGCGATTAACTCGCCTTGCGCAAAATAAATGTTCCACGAAAATGGTATACCGTCACAAGTATTGTGATATAAAATATCACAATTCAAAATTAGCCTTGAGTTAAAAAATAACTGAGCGGCTAAATAACGTAGTTTGCAATAATTACGATATAAATTGTTCGTTATCTTTCCAGCTGAGACTTCAGAGGTTGGGGCAATTCAGATCTCATCAGATAACGTAGACAATTCAAGCGGAAGTGATGGAATTTCCATCGCAGCGCTTGCTCTTTGCCTTCTTATTGTTGTCTTTATCATTGTTATTGTCGTTTTTCTTGCTATTATTTGGTAAGTTACAAAAATGGTATCTTTACTATCTTCATCATTAACGCACAAATCATCAATTTTAGTAACGTAATTGAAATAGTTATCTTCTTTATTTGTTTTGCAATCTTTTTCTGCCGAATAAATGCAAACTTGTTTACAGCTATTAGTATTAGTATTAGTATTAGTAGTATTATCTGATTTTTTACAAATATTAATTTACAAAGAAATGATAATAATAATGTAATATGTAAATTTTGTATTTGTCTCCTTCAAAATTACAGGAAAAGGGGTCGTGATAAAGGCATTCACCTGGATGGTCTCCAGCTGTCAGCAGCAAGTTCACTGAAGTCAGTTTCCAACTTCTAAAATCACATACAAGCAATTAAACCAGTAGTATTTTGCTCAGAACTCAATTTGTCCCACATTATTTGAGTTTGCTGTATTTGACATCATTGCAGACAGTATATACTATAGAAACCAATGGAATAGTAATTATATTTTTAAGGAGTATCTTATGTAGGATAAGGTGGTGGCTTTAAAATTTCATTTTTTTCCATAATTTCAAGATGCCATGCACAACCTGCTCTAGTGATAATGCACATTCCACTATTTCAAGATGCCATACACATTATTGATGTACTATCGATGTTTTAGCCAGAAACGTATTTTTATTTGTGTCAAATTTATAACAAACAAAATCTTATTATTATATATAGGATACCAGGATTAGAAAATTGTAATTGTGGTCTCCGTTAAAACTGAAAAGAAAATAATGTATATAGGTCAAATAGCCACCTGCATTTGAATTGTTTTATTTTTCAGGGATTCTAATAAACGTTAAACTTATACTATGTACATACTCATATTTCATGTGTCATTATTTATCTTTCACCTTGACACGATAGTGGCAAACGAAAATAGTATTTGGGTGGCCATCATTTTTTGGACTAGTTCTATCTGGGTATAGAGAGTATGCAATAAACAAACTGGAACAAGCAACACGTGTTTGATCATTCAACAAGTTGTGACTTTCCATAGCTATCAATGTGTTCAAGCAACTGGTTGAATTTCGCGGGTTTGCATTTGTTTGTCCCACATATATTGTTCAAAATATTGATGATATCAGCATTGGGAAAGCTTTCAATATGTTCACAGGGTCAATATCCTTATCATTTTTAACAAACTATGTGTAGGACATCAAATTGTGACATAGTATTGCATACACTCTATTATTTTGAAAGCTCTATCCCACATGTACGATTTTAAACATTTCAATGAAATGATACAGCTGAGTGGTGATATTTCCAATATTTATGACATTTATCATTCAAATGGTTAAGGGCAAATACTCTCCATCTGTTCTGGAAAATGCGAATCATAACCATTGTTTAATCACGAAAAGAGAAAAAGGTTAAAACTTATCATCAGCACTCACGTTTTTGGGTCGAATATTACAGAGAAACCCTTCGCCGTCCTCAGTGAATGGTGTATGGGTTGGGTCTAAAGGGTGATTTCTGTTCTGGAAGTTGGTGGTGTCCTTTCTTGATATTGACAACAGGAAATTATAAATCTTTGGAAGTCCACGGTCCCCGTCCCTATGAAGGGTCAAGTAAAGTTCTTTCTTGATGTAAATTGCCTCCCTCACTTTTCTTTGAATAAGTTTGTCCTCCCTGCATAGAATTTTAACCCTCGTCTACCCAGGGGGGGGGGGGAGTTCCCGCTGCAAAAAAAAAACCGCAAAAGCAACCGACCCCAAGCATTTGGGTAATCTCTTTTACATCCTTTGCGGTCATTTTGATAAAAAAAAATTAGGTGGGTACCACCTAAGGTGGGGTTATGGTAGGCCGTCAAAATTGGGGTGGGGGCGGGAGGGCGGAACATTTTAAGTCGCCATTCTGAAAAATATATGCATACTATGAGGTCGTGATTTGTCATGTTTACTTCAATCAGATGATGATTTTATCATAAATGTTTGTTATTTGTTTTTTTGATTTTAATGTCCAGATCGGGTAATCGGTCGGAAGACTTTGTACCCGGGTAATCTAATGACGGGCGGGTACCCGGGTTTTTATCCCAGGCCTAGAACTTGCAACCCCCCCCCCCCCCCCCCCCCCCCCCCCTGGGTAGATGTGTTACAAATGTGTTACAAAAAAAGCCTGGTTAGACCAGGGTTAACATTGCTTGTGTCTAGTGCCTTCATGTCCAGTGCCTTACTATGTCCAGCAAGTGCCGATTGATTAGACCTGATTTGTCTTCAGTAATTTCTTTATTTTTCAGGGCAACCAGGAGTTGTTTAAGAGTATGATGTGGTTTAACCCTAAAATAGCTGGGCTTTTTCGACCACCTCACAGCTAGGGTGGATTCCGTCCATTTAGTTTCACTGACATAAACCTTGTTACAGTCTTTACAGGGGAACCCATACTAAACACCTACTTTTTCAAAAGAGAATAAACAATTTCGAAAATACTTTGAATTGGATAATCTGCAGTTGATAATAGATTCACGTAATAATGATGCGATAATGTATTGATCCAACGTGCAACTTTCGCTACATGCAAGTCGAATAAAAAATAATTTTATGCATTAAATCACCAACCGTTATGAAATGATCTATAACTCATTATAAAACGAAATATTGATGACACTACTTTAATATATAATTGCAAAATCTACCGAGTATATCATAAACACAAAAAAAGTTCATTATATCAGTTGGAAAATGTTCGTTTCGTATTGTAAAAAAAGTTGACTAAGATTAAAACAAATGTAAACGAATACTTTAAACCGTGGAAAATGGGAAATTGTAAAAAACAAAGGGAAATGAAAAAAAAAATGACAAGAAATAAATGGCATATGCCTGCTTCATTGAGGCAAAAGAGAGAAAATAAAAATAAGAAAAAAAGCAGGCTTACTTTAATAATGATTTGTGAAACCTGTGGGTCTGCGGGGTGGACATTTATAGAGTGTGTGACTGTATCATGTTGCTTTGCTTCATTCCCGGGGGTACTCAAAAATGGTACATATGTGATATCCATAATATCCAACATAGGGTCTTTTCCAGTAAAAATATCTAGTTGAGCTAGAAATCACTCAGAATTAGGGAAAATTAATAAAAACAGACTTTTGAGTCATTGTCTTTGAAACGTGTCCTCGGAACTGAAGTAATCTGGAAATGAGAATCTTTGGGGGGGGGGGGGGGGGGAGAAGAGGAGTCTCGAAATGGTGGTCTTGAGGGCGGCATATGATACCCGTACCTTCCGTCAATATAAGTGCACCCGGGGGAATGGTGGCTTGTGACAGTAGCACAGTCAGCCTAGGAGGTAGGATGTAGGGGACAGATTCCCCCCTAACTATTCTGA
Organism: Ophiothrix spiculata; assembly: GCA_000969725.1. Classification (NCBI taxonomy): domain Eukaryota; kingdom Metazoa; phylum Echinodermata; class Ophiuroidea; order Amphilepidida; family Ophiotrichidae; genus Ophiothrix; species Ophiothrix spiculata. Next base: position 11,072 of record JXSR01S027335.1, on the reverse strand, counting down.
CAAAAAACGAAATAGGGAGTTGGGAAAGCAAGCTGGAAAATTGGAAAGGGTAAGAAAAACAATGAAATTGCAAGAACAAGAGAATGGCGTCTAGTTGAGAATAGCTAAAAACTTTTTTTAATTCAATTTATTTCGGGTCTTAGAAAATGGATTGTTTGACATATGGACATAACAGTAAAAAATGGGAAGAAATGTATATGTCATCTTTGACCAAAACGTCTGGTTATACGCCATTTGCTTGTGGTAGCAAAAAAAAATCAGGAGACTATGTACTTTTAAACGTTCACTTGCTCAATTAAATGTAGGCCTACTGATTTAAATGACAGATCCGTTCGGATCAAATTTAAAACCACTCGAAATTTTGCCCTGCCAATAACTTAATATAACCAAAGGAACCAAGTCATTCTAGTTACTTCATATCCATGACGCACATTCGTCATCATCTGTATGAGCCAGATTGTACGTGATTTCTGAGACTTGGAGCAATTGGAATGGAAATTCTTGCTCAAGGAAACGAGAAGAACAGGCCAGATAAGAACTTACTACACCCAGTGTAATGAATGGTACAGTCCTACCCATTTTATTGTACCCCCTTCATTGACTTCAACGGAGTAAAGCGTGACCTTGATGTGTGATCGATACATGTACAAAGTACATACTATACAAATATATAGGTACTCGGACAATAAATGAGTAGGACTGTAGCATTCATGACACCGGTGAAATGAAATACAGCGTCCGTGTGACTGAAATGTCCTACTATTAAATTGTGTAGAACGTACTTGTACATGTGCGATCAATAAATCATCGATTTCGATTTATTCCGTGTAGTTCAATTAGACCCGGACGTCTGGTTTTGGGGGACACTCAGTCTCATTACACCGGAATATCTGCATAACGAACGTGTGAGCGTGTCAATAAGTTTAAGAAGTGGAACATGGGAATTATTAAACCCAGACATGTGTACCCTTAAAAGGCTGTTTATGTTTTATGACATAGTATTAATATAAAGACTTTTTTTATTTCTGCAACGAAGTATATAGTGTATTTCTTTACTCTTAAAATACAATGGGTAGATCTACATGATCTAGGTCAAAAGTTACACCACTGATAAACTGTGATTGTGAATAATTTCAATCGATTTATTTTAAACGAAATTATCAAGGGTGATTGTTTTGCAACGGACCGTAATTTTTTGAAACTGAACCCCATATGAACTTGATTTTGCTATCAATATATCAGCCAAGTCGTTGTATATTTATCATAAAGTACTTCCATATCGGAAAGTCGAGATTTAGGCAAAATGGTCACCAAATCAAAATGTTGCTACAAAAAGCTGTAAATTTCAGGTTTGCATCGTAATGTTTACTAATAAAGAAGGGAAATGATAGTTCTAAAACGCTCTGTAAATATGAGCCTCATTTGCATAGTTTTGTCAATGGCATCTTAAAATTCGCGGCGGGGCCACGTCAACCCTATCACCGCCAACTTAGCTGGTACCCCCATTATTTTATGAGAATCACCGCAGAAGATGTAAAAGTGATTACCTGAATGCTTAAAGTCGTTCGCTTTATTTGCATTTTTGCGACGGGAAAGCCTTGCAGACCCCTATCCCTAACTTGATAGACGAGGGTAAAGACTTCAGATGAAAAGAACTAAATAAAAAATATAAAAACAATTTAAATGTGACTTGCTCCTACGAAAGTCGGTAAATATTTTTTTCTGATTTGTCCACATTTAAAATGCAGACATAAAATGATATATAACTTATTGAAATTTAATGTTTTGGGAATAAAAACCTCAATATATTTCGAGAAAGTTACTTTGTTTCTTTTGATTTTGGGTATAAGTATTGGACTGTAATTCCATAAGTTTTCTGGCGACTTTCTTGCGGGTTTCGCGGGAGCAGGTTATGTCCTACAAGAAACGACAAAGATACATCGTCGAAGTTTGTTGTTGTTGTTGTTAATGTTGTTGTTGTTCTTTTTTCTTTTTTTATTATTATTGGGTTTTTTTAATTGGTCACTAGAAAGTTCAAGTGGTTATGCGGTTAACAATTAATTTTATAATTAATATCAATTGAGTTTGGGAAAGTCATGACCTAAATTTATATAGATCACCTTGGTTACTAGAAAATTTATCGATTGGAAAAATCAAAACTTCCTCGTTGGTGCAAAATTATCACGAGATACACTTTTTTAACATATCCATTAATCACAGTTGTTCTTTTGTTGATACTAACTGTCAAAATATCGATATGACAAAGCAGAGTCATATTTGTGTTAAAACAAGCACCTCGGAAGGAACGAACTTTGCCAGTCTCCAGGTTAACATAAAATGAAGAACATGGACGTGTTGTTCATCTATACAGTGTTGGTAATGGCCATAGGTCAAATCAAAATAGCAAAAGGACAATCTAGTAAGTTGCCTTATAATTTTCTTTTTAATATATGTGTACCGCCGCGGCAAAAGGGTCCAGTTGTCGACTCCTACATGTTGCTCATTGTAGCATATCTGATGTATACAAATACCATATTAATATAAAGACTTTTTTTATTTCTGCAACGAAGTATATAGTGTATTTCTTTACTCTTAAAATACAATGGGTAGATCTACATGATCTAGGTCAAAAGTTACACCACTGATAAACTGTGATTGTGAATAATTTCAA
>JXSR01S027333.1:17797-30239 GCA_000969725.1 Ophiothrix spiculata | reverse complement strand
AATTGTAATGCCTTGATAGCTCAGTGGTAGAGCGCTCGCTTCGTAATACATGACTAACTCCGGCCATAATCCATGGTTCGAGTCCCCGCAAAGGCAGTGGAAACCTATTTATCTTTTCATGATAGAAAAATAGTTAGGATTCACATTTTCCTGAGCATGTGGATTCCTCGTACCCTTAAGCTTTATATTTGTATTCTTTACTTTGGATCCCCGGGCTGAATGTACCTTATTTTATCATCTGTCTGTAGGCAAACATGATGTGCGCCATATCTATCAAAATTTTAGATTACCTGCATGCTACAAAACAAGCTCAGTAAATAAAATACGTTGAAAGAATACTTTAAGGCCTTGTCAGACATCACCGTATAGAGCCACTAAAAATATATATTCATGCGTTCGTTACAAGTACGTTCACTATTATACGTTATCCATACGGTTTGTCCATGATTTATATTCAATTCGTTATCCATACGGTGGTGGAATGTCCGTTTGGCACACGTTCAGTATGTGAAAGCAATGTACGCTATTTATACGTTTGTGCTCTATACGATGATGTGTGACAAAGCCTTTACCTGTTAAGACAAACACATGTGATGCGAACATTATCAATAAAAAGAGTCTCTGTGATGCCGCCATAGTTTATCATATATCTGCTACAATGTTGAATCGTTTACAACGACAGTTTTCAGCACTTGATACTAACATGTAAGGTATTTCATTCAGCTTATTCTCAAACTAAACAAGGTCAAGGACAGTAAATTCATATAATTTTAGGGCCTATTGTTGCACAAATATAAGGTTATTCTGATTCAGTCAGCAGAAACTTTATCCAAATAACGTACATTAACCTTCATTTAAGGTGTTTGGTCCATGAGAGATCCGCCCGAGCAATTTTAGTAAAGATCGGCATGAATGATATTTTATCGATGTAGAACCGATTTTTAAAATAAAAATTGGGGGTCACGGGACTCGTTTTTACCACGAGAGTCTGTTTAAAAACACCATTTTGGGAGGTTTTTGGGGACAAATTAGTACAGGGGTGTATGGGAAATGTGGCAAAAGTGAAATTATTTAGTGTTGATTCAAAAAATCTGCCCGAGCATTTTTGTTAATTTGTTCACAAAAGTTGCACACAAGTATGTTCTTTCAAATAAAAAAATTAAATTGGGGGTCACCGACTTAGTTTTCAAGAAAAATATTAAAATATGGTAATTTTTAGCTTCAAAACAATACTTAGAGTATATGCGCATGCGTATTGCGGCAGTTACCTTAGCGCGTACCGGTACGCGTGGACGGCGCGTGGACCAAACACCTTAATACTACAAAGTCAAATATATATTCACTTTAAATATTGTCAAGATCCAAAGTGTATAAAATTTAAATGCTTTATAGATTTGGGTACCAAAATAATGATCATTTAATTTTACAATGGAGCGCCTGTCTACTTGTACAAAACGTTTGAGACACCTGGTAAATGACAGTCAGGCCCCTGACACTTAATCCCTATAATACTCATTATTTTGATTACTATTTCTCAACGGTCGCTGGTTAACGTTTCTTCGCTGATCACGTGATCAGTGGTTCCAATTAACGAGAACACACAAAGAATAATCTTTCTTAAATATCGATAAATCCTGACATCGTCCTTGGTGTGTGCTACGCTTAATCGGGTACAAGGTGTGCAGCATTCTTCATCATGTGGTCTCGTTTTTGCCCACATATTACGTTACACGTTACGTAAGTGGGGCCATGTTTTGAGCTCAGTGTCATCTCTGCTACTCTGTGTGACAGTTTGAAATGGAAAAGATCTCTTTATGTCCTACTGCAAGCAGGATATGTATTTTAATACAATCAGTGGCGGCACCAGGGGGGTTGCCCCCCCAAAAAAAAATTCGGAAGCTTTTAGGCGCAAATTTCTCTCAATTAGCCCTTTTTATTGATCATTTTGACATTAAATGTACAAATTTTGCGCGCTTTGCGCCTATTTCACTATTAAATACCATTATTTTAGTCAAAAATAGGCGTTTTTAGCCAAAATAATCAAATTTGTCTGAACAAATTTTCCGCACTACGCGCGCGTTATTTTTCAAAAATGTTGGGTTGCCCCCAGAAATGAGATGCTGGTGCCGCCACTGAATACAATGTATGGTATGGAACATATCTTTGCCGTACACCAGTGTCTAACAACGTGTATGTAGCTTCCACGTTCTCCCTAGTGAGTTAAATCCAATGTAATGTACAGAGATGGGATTAGGATCTTGCCATTGTGTTAAGGGTGTCTCTTCTCCATGCCTTCCAACTCGAATAAGTCCATTCTCAAAACTTATCCAGAAGCGGCGAAATTCTGTCTCAAAAATAAGTTTGCTGTTGATCTCTACATTGCGTTTATCTTCTCCTGATACAGCTCGTCGTATCTTAACCCTAGGGGGGTCATATCCAATCACTGCAAGTGTATTAAAAGAGGCAAACAAAAAATTAGTGCTCCTACATGCAAATGAGACAATTCAGAATCCCAACATGTTATTTTTTTAATAAAAATTGACAGACAAGGTGAGATTCCTTTAATCCGGTTTCGATGCGGTTGCGGTGCGTTTTACACTGCAAGGGTACTGGTAGTACATGGTATGATTTAAAGCAAACGATTAATTGGTATCAGGTTGAAACTGAGATTCATTTTTGACCGTCCGTTTTCAATGCGGTCATAATGAGCATTCACAACATCCTCATCTGCCACAGTTGGACAGAATGTCACAATGCACTGTTGTTTGAATCTAATAGAAATGGGGACATTTAATTTCTAAGTGTCAAAATAGATGGCGCTATTCATAAAATTTCATTTTTGAATGCAGAAGAGATATGGTGGTGTGCACTACTGAAATTAAGCATCTGACGTCAAGAAAATTTTATCTATCATTTTCAGCTAAAATCTTTATTCTTTGAGGCAGATGATTTAATAAGAATTCTACCAAGGGCATTCTCGTATCTCACTGGTTCTTCATGAATGATACGGTGCCTCATGTTTCCCCAGAAATTTTATTTGGTATTCAACTACACTGTTATACTGTTGGGCAATTTTTTAGCTTTGGTTAAACTAATTGTTGGGTAAATAATATTAACCAACTGTTGATGAAATTTTACCCAATATTTGGGTAATTAGCTAAAACTTTTACCCAACAGTTAGGTAATTAGCCAACATTGTACGCAACGTTGGTAATTATTTACCCAGAAGTTGGGTTGTTCATAGTTGAACCAACGTTGGGTAAATTATTTGCCCAACGTTCCAACAGTGTATAGTTTATGTACCAATTTGTACCAAATATTGTATTTGCTATGTTGGTAACCAATGGTTCTTACGTTCATAGATAAGATATTTGAGAGGTTGTGTTGTAAGTACGCTATCGCTATTTTGCGGTAACCTTATTTCTTTTCAAATGCAAATGAACAGCTCTTAAAATAATGGCAGCGGAACCCTTATTGAATTAAATTTCAATTAGAGCTGTACGTTAGACACCACTATTATACGTGTCTAACTGGCAGTTGCGGGTGGATTATCGGTAACCTTATCCTTAAAAATAGCGTTCATTGATCCGATGGATGAAGAAATAACGTATAGGATGGCTAGATTTCACGTTAAGTTAACGTATTGAACGCTAAATGGATAAGGTGATATTTCTTTGAATTCTGGAAGAATAGACTCATTCAAACAAACATACTGTACAAATTAACTAAATACTAACAAACAAACAATCAAACAACAATCAAACAAACAAACAAACAAACTAACTGACTAACTAAGTTACTAGTTACTAAGTAACTAACTTAAATAACTAATGACTGGTGTACAAAGCCCTAATAAACATGGTTGATAAATAAATAATGAACTGATAAATAATTAAATAAATCAATAAATCAATCAATAAAACATCCAGGATTCGAACCTGGGACCTTGGCATTACCAGCGGAATAATGAGTCAGATAGGGAAGAGCGGTCGATTTTATATCTATAGGCCTTCAGTTCTAACTTTAGTACTATCATTCTTCTGGCTAATGGTTTCTGCTGACTATCTTGTATCACCTATACGCCGGGGAAGTAGTGACGTCACATTTATGATAATTAGCCCAACACGTGCGATCTAGTTCCAAACAAATGATGATGTTTACTGATCATACCTATTAACAGATAGGTGTACGTAAACATACAAATCAGACTGATTTTTCTTGGTTGGAAAACGAAAATAACGGCAGGGGTCGCGTCCCGTCCTGGCTTGTGATCACAACCTTCAGCATAACAGGTCGGCATGTTTCCCCTTTTTTGTTTTAGAAGAATGCTATGGTATCAAATAGGAGTCTGACTTTTTTCCCCATAGACTTAACGTATGGTAAAACTGGCCACCCCGTTTGTTTGGAACCAAAACCGCACGTGTTGGGTGATTTACATAAATTATGACGTCACCACTTCCCCGGCGTATACGCCGGGGAAGTAGTGACGTCACATTTATGATAATTAGCCCAACACGTGCGATCTGGTTCCAAACAAATGATTATGTCCACTGATCATACGTATTAACAGAATAGACGAACGTAAACATACAAATCAGACTGGTTTTTCTCGGTTGGAAAACGAAAATAATGGCAAGGGTCCCGTCCTAGTCTGTGACCACAACCTTCAGCATAACACGCCGGCATGTTCTCCCTTATTTTTTTTAGACGAAAGTTATGGTATAAAATCGGAGTCAGACTTTTTTCTCCATAGACTTAACGTGTGGCAAAAATGTTCACACCGTTTGTTTGGGTCCAAAACGCACGTTTTGGGTGATTAATATAAATTATGACGTCATACACTACCGTCATACACTACCGTAACAAAAGTGACTAGATATCTGGTGAGCTCTTATTGCACCCGGCATCTAGTCAAATTTGACTAGGCATTTTTAAGAGTGTACAGCACAGTGGTCTAAAATAACTGGCGTTGAACTTCGTGAACAATTAATACTTCAGCCAGGCATTCCTTCATTTTCTTTCTTTTTTAGCGAGAAGGAAATCTTTGAAATGATGAGGTGTTTGTCACCTTGAATTCCACACATATCACATGATTTTGGAATCGAAATATTTTGCAAAATTTGCTAGAATCAATCAAAATTTCCAAGAGCCGTCAAAAGTCGGCAATTGTTTTCACCGCGCTATATCGGAAACAGGTCCCGGATGTAAGGCTTGGCGTCCAAAGACATTCGCTCGCCCGAGTGACATTCGCTCATCCTACCAAGAAAACTTCGCTCCAACGGGAAGCGACATTCGCTAAACAAATTTCACGACATTCGCTACACTTCAGATTAAATTGGAGTGAAGTTCGCTCCGAATATTCTTGGCATTACAACATGCGCGAGTGACGTTCGCTTTCATCGATTGAAATGATGTTCGCTCAATAAGAGCGACATTCGCTCTCCATTTTAGCAAATAAGTCAGAGTGAATATCAAGAGCGAATGTCACTCGGCCGAGTTAATGTCTTTGGACGCCAAGCCTAAACAAGATGCCCGGATGTCCACGCTTGCCTATGGCGTTTATTGAACAAGGACATGGATGCATCGTCCTCTGAAAATTGTCATTAATTTACCACTTCAGGCTATCATTTGAATGTTTATTTTTATTCACACCATTCAATTAATTGTAAACTCCTAGGGTACCCTTCGCCCTAGGGGTTGGTCGCCGGTATTTCGCCTGTGACCATTAGCATATGCCATTGTAGTTGTTGGATTATATTAATTGTATAATTTTGTAGAGTAAGCTATGTTAATCATGTCCAAATTTCAATTTATGCCATTGTATATTTCTCTGCGTGATATTGCAGCTTAGCAACTTTGCAGAGTAAAGAATATAGATAGATAGATAGCTGAAATTCGCAACTTTAAGTACGCTAAGAATAGCCTGACTATACATACCAATTTCATACAATGGACCATTGCGATGATTTGCCAATACAACGCCAACATAGCGGTCAGCCATGACACTGAAATCTATTCTGGTTGTCCCATCAAGGAGTCTTGGGAATAGGAACTGATATTTATCTATAGACAGGGCAGTAACAGTGGAATCTATTGAAATGAAAAGACAATTAATAAAGAGCAAACATTAAGCAAAAGACCACGCCTTTACTTGACCAATTTCTGCCGATGGGGACCGGTCACGTGCTTGGGGTGCATCCGATAGTCCGACAATGCGCTAGTCCGACTACACAATTTTCCTATACCTTAGAGGTGCGCTAGTCCGAAAATGAAAACCACTGCGCTAGTCCGAAAATACAATGCGTCAGTCCGAAAATGAAAACCACTGCGCTAGCCCGACACTGCGCTAGTCCGAATTTTAAATGAAAATACACTGCGCTAGTCCGGAAATGATAACACTGCGCTAGTCCGAATTTGAAAAAAAATGCGCTAGTCCGAATCTGAAAACCAATGCACTAGTCCGACAAAAATGTATTGTGTATATTTCAAACAGAAATCCACTGCGCTAGTCCGAATCTGAAAACCATTCATTTTTGGACAAGCGCAGTGTCTGACTAGCGCATTGTCGGACTAGGGAAGTGTACCCCACGTGCTCTAGTTCGCTGTGTTGATTGATTTGTATAATAAACTTCGTTTCCCAATGTTCATGTGTCTTACGACGGCATGCTTGCAATCTTGGGATCAGCAGTTGAGTGATCCAGGCGGAGCCAATTATGAAAAAAGTTTTTCATATCCTTGATATAATGCGGCTTTGACGCAGCAAACGTAAGTGATAAGTGGTACCTGGTAAAAACTCTGTCACACATCACCGTATAGAGATCTAAACGTACGAATAACTTACAAAAGTTTCACATTCTGAACGTGAGCCAAACGGACCACCACCGTATGGATAACGAGTAGAACGTATACATAACGGACAAACCGTGTGGAAAGCATATTGAACGTGCTTGTAACGAACACATGACGAACAACAATGTATAAAACGAATCAATAGTGGGATTAAGTCTGTTTGGCGTACGTTTTGCTCTATACAGTGATTTTTGACAGAGTAAGTAATTTAATAGGTAACATTGGACAATATCAATGTCATCCAATTCAATTAGGCGCTGGAGCACAATTAGGCCACAACTTTGTGCGGCCGGCCGCAACCTGGTAACAGCCTTAATTTTCCAAGATGGCGACCGTAGGTTTGATTATGCAACTCTAAATAATTTCAAAACATGTAATGAATATTTTACAATCATCTTGTGGCGAAATATCAAACCTACGGTCGCCATTTTGGAACATTAGGGCTGTGGCCAGGTTGCGGCCGGCCGCACAAAGTTGTGGCCTAATTGTGCTCCGACGCCTTATCAAATCTCAGTGCATAGTAGCTAGTGTTCTCATTTGCATATGACTATACTTTTAGACAGTAGTTCATTTTATTATTATTTCATATCACAGCGTTGCCTTTTATAATAGGCACCATTTTGTGTTGGATGGGATGCGTAACATGATCTAACTTGTTGTTTCCAGCTTTTGCTAAATATTACATGCATATCTTCAGTGTCCATCAGTGTGAAATGTATTATGATCAAAAGGAGTTCTAAACTTCATACCTATCAATACGTTAAAAGATTCTACAGCAAAGTTGCCAGAAGGATCAGTTGATGTGTAGGTCACCTTTGTCGATCCCATTTCAAATAATGACCCAGGACTATGACTCGATGTAAGTGTTTGGATTCCAGAATTGTCAGATGCTGTCGGTTCTATCCAACTAAGTGAAGGTTCTGGGCGACAGGTCACTTCTCCTATGTCACCAGGTATGCCAGAAATAATTGGTTTCTCTGTATCTGACCAACAAAATGGAGAACGGTATTTGTTTTATCAGTTGGTCAATAAAAGATCATATTCTTTTGCATACATTGTTTTCATTTCGCACAGGCCTAAAGTTAATCCGTAATATAGTTTCAAATATTTACAAAGATGAACGCAAGAATACTAGTTGGCATTACCGATACGAATCTTGTACACTGACAGCTAACTCCTTACTTGAAGTCACTGTGGCTCTATGACTCTATGTCTAAAACAACATATACATATATAAACAACAACTCCACTTCTGGAGTCAAATGACTCCCTTATGGAGTCAAGCAGTAGTAATTCCTTAAAAGAGTGGAAAAAGTATACCTCGGGTCCCATCAAAGACTATACCCTAACCGTAACCCTAAACCCTAACCCTAAAACTAACCCTAACTCTGCACCCTAACCCTTAATTAAGCCTAACCCTAAATTAAACCTTACCCTAACACTAACCTAAACCCTAACCCCAAAATTCTGGGAGGGACCTAAAGTACACTTGGTCAAAAAGAGTAGTTATGACAAGCCTGTCAAATTGTGCGGGAGCGTGGTATGTCAGGAGTCATTCTGACTCCATGTGAGAGTCTTAATTTGTCCCAAAAAAGAATCGCCAACGTAATTGTGACATTTAAAAATATGGATCAAGAAAACAAAATACAATTCCATCGTTTCTTTATAATTTTAATATTGAGTACGTTTCCAGAACTACATTTATTGATGATCACACCTATGAACAAATTAACCTTTGGACCAACCTAGATTTTGAATTAGTGACCTTTGTATTAAGAATCAGACGCCTTATCTACTTCGCAACGAAGCCTTGCTCAGATAACACTGAGCAAAACTTTAAATGTTAATACTCTTAAATATTGATGACACATCGTAACATGTTACAAATATCACCAACTTGAACACATCCTTGCTGCACCAGCATCAATGGACGCCAGCTTTAGCAATGGACTTATGGCTATCACTATGCATGACTTCAGGAGAGTCGGGCTTCTGACTCTTCATTCAACACATCACTATTTGTCATGACACTAGAGTCAAAGGTCTTAACTCTAGTGTGTCTCAATAACAATTGTGAAAGTTAAGAAGCTCCCTCTGTGGTAAAACTAGGGTAATATAATGGTACATCATTAGAAAGGGAATACTACAAGCTTCCAAATGTTGTTTATTTTGTTTAATTTGCTTTTTACAATATCGAGATATGTCAAATTAAATGAAGATGCGAAAATCACAATCGTATCACTTTTACTATGCAAGAAATCTTTGTATGAAAATTGCACATACGAAATGAAATTATCACCAGTGTTTGCTTGTTTAAGCCTAATCTGTAATGGAAAATAGCATTTAACACATTGACTGTGAAAAGGTACAGTATAGTCAATGCCACTTTAACTCGTTCAAATCACTTGATTAATCTTGACATACATTTAATCAACTGCAGGAGAGGAATTACTATGCTTGTGCTACTTCTGCCGTTGAAATAGAGGAATCTTCATCATGTTTTACCTGATGACTGAACCTAAAAGCTGAAAAATGCAGCTTTTTTATATACGTCCAGCCATCCTATACTTGGTCCAGCATACACAGTCCGTTCCTCAACCAAATTTCATTTTGGTGGGGTCCATATGGACTCGGCATCCTCGTGACGAAACAGATGTGTACACTGGATTTGTCAGATTTTTCTGCACATCTCACCTTCAATAATTATCTGAAAATAGCACATAGCTTTGTTGTTACTAGAATCAACCGCTGTGCATGTCACGACAGTGTCTCCTATCGGAAATTTGTTTCCAGATTCTATGCTACATGTCACGATTGCACTTTGAATCGAGTTGTCAGAAACATCTGTTACGTAATTCACTACAGCAGTTGCTTGTCCAGAATCAGTTGAATGGGTTTGATTATGTGGACAAGATATTACCGGATCTTCAGTGTCTGAAATGAATTTATTATGTTGGTAGTTTAAATAATTGATTAAGAGCTTGCTTCTGAGAATTTTTAACATGGTAGAAGCTCGTGGTATATCATGTATATAGCATTAGTTCAAGATGAAATCCAACTTCCTGGATTTGAATCCGGCAATCATCTTTTTGCATTTATTTAAATCATTATTTAAAACCATCGCATTAAAACCATATAGCTGCCGAAGTTTCTAAAGTTTTTTTTAACATCTCACCCTCAATAATGATCTGAAAGTAGCACATTGCTTTGTTGTCACTAGAATCCATCGCCGTACATGTTACGCCAGTGTCTCCTATCGGAAACTTGCTTCCAGATTCTACGCTGCATGTTACGTTAACACTTTGCATCGAGTTGTCAGAAACATCTGTTACGTAATTCACTACAGCAGTTGCTTGTCCAGAATCAGTAGAATGGGTTTGATTTTGTGGGCAAGATATTACCGGATCTTCAGTGTCTGAAATAAATCAATCAAATATCATATCACGATATTTTGCGTGAAAGGTAGGCTTGAGAAACTTACAACAAAAATGAACGTTGTTGAAGTAGAATGGGCCCACTTCAAAGCATCACCTTTCTGCACCATAGGAAAAGCGCGTGGAGTCAAGAAAAACAGGAGGGACTAAGTAAAGGTACAGTCAAAAAGACAGAGGAAGAAAAAAAGAAATACTTTTCAAAACGTGGGCAGCATTCAAACAAAGTAAGGACTATGAGGTTTGGAATAAAAGCAGGAAAACCTGCAAGAGAATAGTTAATATGACAAAGCATACATGGAGGCAAGGCACTTTGAAGAAAATCTAGCAGTAGAGGGCAAATATATCCTAGGAGTTTCTTCAGAACAGTGAAGGCCTTAGGATCAGGGAAGAAGCATTTGACTCAAATTATGTCAATCATCAATGACAGCAATGAAAATCCTCTCTCAGAAATTCTCAGAAAAAGAAGCAATCAACAACAGAATCTGTTAGAATTGATGGCATAACAACTGATATTTATCCTTGCATAGTAGGAAACAGGAATAAAATGGCTGGCAAGAATCTTCGCGTTTGATTTCAAAATTAGGGTGTTGCGAAGTAACCGATATTATCCAGATCCAGAATCTACAACAAAGCGTAGTAGGAGAGAAAGTACCCGGCGAAGTCCATAATCATACATATTTGATCGTTTATCTCAGTACAGTCGTCGTAAATGCATCATTTTCACTTGTTTGAATAATTGCAAAGACCTGTTACAAGGATTAAAATAACACCCAATGAACTTAATTCTGTTTCCAGAAGGCAAGTTGGTCTGTCAAAGTTTGTCAGGGAGTAAAATGTGAAACAGAGATAAACTCATTCAAAGATCAATAAGCCCTATAATTTTCTGTTGATTGTCCTCAGAACATATAGATATATAGGAGGTTTGAAGAAAGCATAAGACATGCATTTCCACATCCAGTGTAAATTGAAGTTTACTACATTCACGACTATATAGAGATGAAGGAACATATATTTGCAAAAGAATAGGAACAGAAGGAACTGTGAGCGTTATCGCTTTTCTCAACGATCTGAGGAAGATGTATGCCAAATACTGTAATCCCGAGTTGCCCAATAGCTGAAGCGTGATAATGCCCTACCACTGCAACCATCTCTAAGACCGTCCCACCAAAAAAGAAATAAACCTGCCCAATTAAATCCTGCAGGTTGACAAATAAATAAATTATTGAGAAAAAAGATGCAAGTTCCAGAGTGATTCAGTTACTGAAAAATATATAGATAACATATTATCGATACACTTGTTCACAATCATTCAATAAATGAGGAATATCCTGTTCGAAAACATTGATAAATATACGACGACAATTAAATCTATTATTCATGACAAGCCAACCCTGACAGATGATTTTAATAGATCGAGTTTATTCACGTATCCTTAATAACTAGTTGTTTAATAAAGGATGGCGCTATCCCGTTGGTCCGGATTTTTTTAGTTCCCATTTAGAGGCACCTCTGCTTCTGTATAGAAAAGTACGGTATTACCAATTTCATCTGCTAATAGCACTGTAAACATATCTGGATTTTTAATTTTTCTTAACTGTTAAATTCTGACAAAGCGCATATTTTTCCATATCCTGTCATGGCATCATCCCCTTTATACACCTGAGACGTTGTAAAAAAATAATTTCGCCGCATAAAAAGTTCATAAATCAATTTATGAAGATTTATTTTAAGCTTCTGCTCAATGAACTCGTGTTGGTGTAATGGGACATGTATTTGACGAGCAAAACCTTATCACTTTATCAGAATTTATAGGTCCACGTTTGTTTACTGAATATTCCATACATTTGCCAGATATTATTTTTAGTGTTAGTTATTACTCCAAGTATCCAAAAAACAAATTATTGCCATATAAACGTAAACAAATTAGATGCACTTAAAAGAGAAAACGTTTAGATTTTATCCTAAAATAACAATTTAAAGGGACTAGCCTAGATTCCACTTAGAATTAAAAACTTATGCAAATGCTCTAAATAAAGCTTAAAGTGTAGTAATATCCAAAAAGGTACAACAATTTACACAGAAATGGCTCAAATTGAGAGATAACTAATTTGCAATATATCATTCTTTGATGGTAGTGTGACTATCTTGTGTTTTCTGAA
>JXSR01S027332.1:24476-36333 GCA_000969725.1 Ophiothrix spiculata | reverse complement strand
AAACAATGGGCAAAATCGAACGTCGCATTAGCAAGACCATAACAACTTCGTAAGACGATAATCAATCACTGAAAACCGGGGGCAACAACCTATAACCATAAAAAAGGATCGACTGCTTGGAATAAATGGTTTTCATGCCGCTCGCGTCATAAAAACTTCATGTTCTATGACTATGAGATTCAAATTAGCTTGTGGTCCAAATCAATTATAGAGAGGTGTTTGATCATGTTCAAAAGTCGTTCTTTTCTCAAAATAAATGAATCATTAATATCAGGTAATCATACTCTTTCGCTGCGGATGCTGCGACTGCTATTATCGCAGGACATGCATGACATGACTATAATGCCGTAAGTCAAACTTTTAATTTTACCTAATGTATCGCTATACTCAAGGCCGTTAATACCTGCAATAAGATTTCAAATTGGACTTTCAGATTGGACCTTCAGGTGTTAAGAGCTGATAAGCATCTAAAATTGAACGCAAATTCTAGTTTCAAATTAGTTTTTGCTTTGCTTTTGATTTGAATTTAGGGTATTATGTAACAATTCCGGTAAAACTAAAAAACTAAAGATAACTATAAATTAACAACTTGAAGAGGAAAATTTACATGTTTTTGCTCTAAAGGGTTTTTATGTAATCTTCATCTAAATTAGATCTTATTGACTGATTGATTGATTATTGACTTCGTTCAATGATACATCAAATTGTCGCATAAAGGTTTCTGCAAACAATATTAGAGACAGCGACAGTAACATTATATAATCCTTGGGAACAACAACTTTAAACACTAATTCTACGTTTATGTTTCCAACAAAAAATGCTGTAACTTTGTAAAAGTAAATTCATATTTGTAATTCCATAAGCAGTATATCAACCATGGAAAAATTCAATCATTTTTTGCCAAAAACAATAAGCCTTGTCGCCATTTTGAAGTAGGTTACTAAAGACAACAAAATAAGTATCGCCTCTCCTCAAAAAATGAATCGTGCGCCAATATGGAACTCGCAAACGTAATTTAAAGATTTTGTAAAATTATGAACTTTTAAAACCCTAAACCTCAATTACCGGCTATTATTTGGAAGAGTGCAGACTAATAGAATTCGAAATATGCCAGTCCTTTTTTTTAATGTTTTTCATACATTTTATTAAGTAAAAAGACTCTCTAAAATATATCGTTAATAAAAGTCTACATGAAGTTAATTTACCAGAATTGAAATAACCTTTAATACCTAATTATAAAATGTCATAGATCTTTAAATATAACCAACCTCTGATAAATGAAGTTTATCTACAATAATTATGTTGGTAACAGTTTTTCATAGAAAAGATAAGAAATATTCATTCAATTCTAGTTGGAGTGTTAATAATCCCCGCTCATAACCATGATAACACATACTTCTCCATTTGATTTTGATCACTCAACATTGAACATTAATCAACTACAAGTATCATTTGATTAAAGAAAAATGTCAATGTTAGAAGGATATACCCGTATTAGGGGATACATCATATGTTCAGCATACATGTACTAAACCTATTTATGATTTTGACGTGAATTATTCTTGAGAATATTTAATTGGTACTGTCCAAATAATGACAATAATTGTCATTCAAAACTTGGTTCAGTAACCCAAAATAATCTTCTAGCAACAAAAAAAAAAGAAAAAGAAAATGGAGCTTCACTAATAATTACAAACGAGAAAAACTGTTCCTTCATAGTCAGATGGTTTCCTTATGTTATTTTGATCAGTCCGTCCATCAACATTATCTTCCTAATACTCGTGTCTAGTCAACGACACGGCTTGATTTATTTTCCATAAAACATTGATTCTCAACTTTCCATTTTCATGTATATTAAAGTAATAAATTAAATTAGATTTCACGCATACGGAGATTAAAGCCATTAGCCAGGATCACCAAAGTGAAGCTCAACTTCTACCCAACATTAACTGATTTTAAGAAAGTACTTCCAACTTCTAACTTATATCCATAACCATTCTTGTGCTTCTACAAATAAAGATTGATTAGTTGATTAACTTGAACATTTACAGTAAGACCATTTAAAATTAATTGTTTGTCTCAAAGGTTCCGCGCGCGTTAGTTTTAGTGTGCGCGTTAGTTTGTTCAAAAAGTCGACAAAATATTTCCCCCAATGTTTTATTTGTTTAAGAAAACTATAAGTTCCCAACCCTGATTTTGTGTTCATGAATTTTTCACAACGGCACTGTCCGATGATGCGATGACATGCAGTGATATACGGTAATTAATAATGGAGAAGCTTTTATATCAAAAGGCATGTATACGTCATCACTTCCAATGTGTTATGCCGAACATGCGATATTATAATGATGCCGGTATTTCGGAAAGTGCAATGCCGAACAGAGATATCACCTACTTCCGGTCTTATATCGTTCAGTTTGTGGGCTATAGACTCACCAGGTATACACTGTATGCAGCGCCCCAAGAAGGAGCATTCGCACAGGGGACCAACGGCTTAACGTGACTATCCTAACCACGGATCAATTAGAGTAAAGATCCAGTCAAATGATATTAATTTCGTAAATGAAGGCAAACTTAGTTATTTATTGTCAGTATCATTGTCAGTAGTTAGCAGCTACTGCTGTCTGAGCTTAGACAAGACATGGCAAAGTAATGAAAACAGATATGTTTAAACTTAGGAGCTATAATAGGTCTACTTCCTTTATCATGTTGTAGAAATCCGTTATATTGAGTCGTTGATGCGCCTTCCCTGGACGTCGATATCGCTAGCATGGCTAGCGCTATACTGTGCCTGCCGAAATGGCGATATAATGTCTTATGATATCGCTCTACTGACCATATGTTGATGGGATGCAAAATGCCGATATCAAACGTCATCATTTTGGTAATTGCAATAATATTTATAAACAAATATGATTATCAAAATTTTCTGAATACATGAAAGAAATATCGAAATCTCGGCAGTCAATTTTTGCCGAAATATCGGTATGTCGGCAAGCATAATGCCAAGATACCGGTATTTTGGCAAACACTTGCAAAGATATCGATATTTCAGTGATATCGGGTGTTCGGCGTGACAATATTGAAGCAAAAGGGGTGAGCGAAATGAATGAATCAACGGTGTTGAAAGTGCAAATCCATGGTGTATCCAACCCCAAAGTTGGATGGTTCTTACACCGAACCAAATCGAGTTATTATTTGCGGGATATAAAAACAAGTAAAATATAGGCTATAAAAATAGTTATTAACTTCAGGCGTGCTTATATCATGGCCGTAAAGGAGCTTAATTGGTCCGATTTTTTAAAATTTAGTTTTAAATGTAATATAAAAGGCCATGGATTATGGCAGGGGTTAGTCATGCATTACGAAGCGAGGGATCTACCGCTGACCTATCAGAGCAGCGTTGAGATCGTGAACTTAAATCTAAAACATAAACATTAGAATGCCGTATTTTTCTTTTGTTTACATACAAATTGCTATTTTGGCCTCATTGGAATGCTCAATTTGTAAGTAAATTATGCGAATGCGTATATCAGACAAAATGTAGATAATGTAGATACTTAAAACAGGCAATTCACAGCTCAAAAAGGGCGAGCTCAGAGTCGTAATTCACGTCCGGATTCTCGGGCAAAATAACGCGGGTTTGTTACATTATCATTCCAAATCAACTCAGCATATTTATAAAATATTGTTTGTAATTCAATAAGAAGTATCAAGCCTACAATCTGTCAAAATTTATGAGGTTTCGGCAAAAAAGGGTCAACTTTTTCGAAGTAGTCTTTAGGCGTCATTTTGATAATGGACGTGAAATCACTAGTAAAGTTCCATGTATAAACTAGAGACTCTATTCAATATGTACGCCAAAAATTGTGATATTCTAATAGTTGTAATTAGGTAAAAACTTGCAGTAAACATAAAATTCAGCCGAGCGAGACGTTTTTAGGGACTGTAGCCTTAAACATCCACAGTAATAACCAGTTGCACTAACAGAAGTAAAACAATTTTAATATAAAGAATGAAAATAAAACCATACATTATTGCACATACGTCAAGTATTGTAAAGTAGTTTTGATGTAAGACATCCTGCAAGATGTAAGTAATTCTCCTCCATCAGTGTTCATTCTATAATTAATTATTTCTCAGCGTCTTTGATTGACCTGTCCATCAAAGTTATCCTAATAATATTTGTGTTTCGTCAACAACGACACGTTTCAATTTATTATTCAGTTTAATATATCGTTGCTATAACCTATACATATTTTTCAATGTTATAAGTAAATTTTATTTTATTTATACATATGCGATGTTGAAAAATGCTCTTTGCTACTTACCATGCTTACCAACAGCTGATAAAAACAATTTATTAGAGATTTTCAAATTATATACAATATTGTAACATTTTAAAATGTTACTACAAAGCAAAACATTTATGGGCAATCTTAAGCATCAGATGCAACGATTAAGCTAGAACTTAGAAGTAAAAAGAACAAGTTAACTTATTCACAGACACGAACAAGAAGTACTTTTAAGTTTTACTTTCGTATTCACAATACCGTAGATCTACGTCCACCTGTTCCGTCGGTGTTAAGTGAACATGAGTAGAATGCATCAAATTACTTGTAAAATACTGGATTGATTATTCTACGATAACTAAATTCATTTTCTCTATGTCAATTACAATTTACTGCAAAATGATTTTGTTAGCACATTTGACTAAATCATAGAAACAGAGGCTTTTCAACCGACCAATCCAAACCGTCACGATATGTTTAGATTTTAAAAAGCGTAAACTTTCTCTATTGTATCAAGGACCGTACACTATACTGGTTTCAAGTTCTTTTCAACTTAATTCGTTCGTTAAGGGTCTATCAAGTGATGACCTTCCAAATGAATATACAAACATACATGAAGGCAACCCCTACCTATACTCTATAAACCTCGAAGTATGCAACAAGCAATCAGACTCTGTTACGAGATAAATAGCATATACCATGTATTCTACAAAATTGGGAACTGGTGGTTTTGTATTGTGTAAGAGACTATTAATGATTGATTAGGATTAAGGGTACGGTCCCTTGGAGCCAAAATTGGCCTAAAATTGATGGCATCCGCAAAGTTTACACATCATTTTTGTCTTCAAATACTTTGTAGATCCTCCAAATTTTATATGTGTTGGATAGAGTAAAGTTGAAATTTTAATAATTTTGACCTAACCTTTCACCTTTAAAACAGGAAAGGGTCCAAAATGTCTGCTACTCTGAATGGACACTTTTTGTCAATGCCCTTTTCATAAAAATGTCAAAATTTTTATCGGTTTGGATCATCTGATTTCTTGCAAATTTTGGCAGTGTGAATTAGAAACATTGATAATGGATATTGTAACTATATATTCAATGTTTGCAATTCCTTAATTTTCATTTTTTTTTAAATATCAACGACTAAAGATAATAACCAAAGCTACTCCATTCAGTTGGAATCGCATTCAAACATAAACGATTCGGTCAAAAATAATTAGTTTCATTATCACTCTTTAACAAACATAGAAACACTTCTCCCATTATTAACCTCGGGCATGATAGCTGCTCTCTCCATTAAACTGGCTTTGTACGTTACAACGATTTTTGAAGTAAACATAATTTCAACAAGTGTTACAGTAGTACTCTGGTAATACCAAAAATGTATCCCAAATTTGCGTTTAGAAATCCCTAGTCCCTAAATGTAGTAAATCGTGTCCTATGTCGCCTGTGCATGACATGACTATCATGCCATAAGTTATCTTTTAAATCAAACTTGCAATAAGATTTCCAATTGGATTTTTAAATCAAGCCTTCAGGTGTTAAACATCCACAATTGGACGCAAATTTAAGTTTTTACTTTGATTTTGATTTGAACCTAGGGTACAATGTAAATATAAAAAAATCCAGTAAAATTACAACATTTAAATAAACAATAAATTAACAAATTGAAGAGGAAAACTTACAATTTGTTTGTTCTAGTGCTTTTAATGTTATACTTTTAAAACGGGGAAGTGAAAGTAGTAATTTTAGAAAACATGGTAGAACACGTGTGTCACGTGCTAAAACGTGTAACAGTTTAAGTGTTTTGTTTTATTTACCAACCACAAAATCTAAATCATATATTCCTTCTTCTTCTTCTTCTTCTTCTTCTTCTTCTCCTCCTCTTTCTTCTTCTTCTTCTTCTTCTTCTTCTTCTTCTTAAAAACTTAGTTTTCCTTAGTAACAAATCTCAGTGAAATACTGTTTTCCCAGGGGAAAACAGAATATATCAAAAATTAAACATACAATACTCTTACATGTAAAATAATTTCACTATAATAACATACTATTATTGACTTCGTTCACAGATACATATTCAAAATGACGTCAACGGGTTTTTAACGCATTTTTTTACAATCGTATAATTTTACGTAGTTTGGATCATTCCGTTTTGTTCAGATATTGCCATAATAGCACAAAGTAAGAATTCAGATTAGCAATATTAGTAACAGAAACGAAATATTAAAAAATCCATGAGAACAACAACATTTTACACTAATTTTACGTTCGATCGTTTCCAACAATAGATGTTTTAAAAATTTGCAATCTAAATTTATATAGTCCCCTTCATGATTTTCAGTACAGTAAAAAGATGTAAAAAGACATCATTACTAAAGAACAATGATCTTTGCTTCTTTTTTAAAGATAACTTTCTTTTTATAGGGCCAAACCATAGTTGAATTTCAAACAAATTTTTCGCTATCAATCATTTTGTCGTGACGTCAAACTATGGGCGGCCATATGTGTCAAGAAGGTGTCAACAACAAAAAGGTCTCTAACAATTTAATAAGGGTGTCTATTACAAAAAAATTGGTGTCAACCCAAAACGGCGTGTGGAATCAAGAATGATGTCTAAAACCAACAACACCTATGGCCGCACATAGTTTGACGTCACAACAAAATATTTGAGAGCGAAAAATGTGTTTGAAGGCCGAATATCATTTGGTCCATATTGTTGGAGAATGGTGTTCAAGATGTTAAAGCCATGTTTGAGCTATTACACAGGCGATTTCATTTCACTGATTGGGCGTATGTTCAATGGTATCTAAAAAAGGCTTAATATTACACGAATAAACACCCCCACCCCCCACCCCCGATTCACCCATTCACGAATCCCGGGTCACGCATACAAAGCAGAGGACACTGCAAAAGTCATTATAATATGCGGCCCGAGAATCTGTTGTTGTTATGCTTGTTAGTAAATCGATAACCTCGCTGCTTATAAGTGCCTTTCGGACTGACCTTCTCAAAGTTGCCAAAACAGCATGAGAATAGCCGTGTGTGTAGTGCCTAAATCCCATAATGCACAATGTGTGCTGATTGTTAATATTGATATGGTCATATATATATAATTGTACGGTCAACGGAATTTTATTCGTGTAGACTATTGTACTGCATCATGGGATATCTTGACAATAAAGCCAGCTGATACTCAACATTTACGCACAGTTTCAGGATTGTTTGAAAATATCAGTTTTTTTAAGTGATACCAGGATGTTACGTTATGAATTCATAATTTTTCCACAAAATTGACCATTAAACCTTAATAGAATTCTGATTGACAAAACAACGACTAAAATGTTTACATATACAAGATATTTTCCTTATGCGCGGTCGGGTTTCGTAATAGAGAGGTTGTGGGTTCGAGCCCCGGACCCGGTGGTTTATGTCTCCTTGTTTCCTTGGGCAAGAAACATTACTCTAATTGCTCCGTGGTTCGGAAGTCATGTTAAGCCGTTGGTCCCCTGTGCGAATGCTCCTTCTTGTTGCGCTGATACAGTGTATACCTGGTGAGACAATAATTGGAGTAGGGGGGTGACTTAACACACTTTTATTTTTCTGCACCCTTCAAAATATGTGGACAACATATCTAAGCATGATGAAAACACTTTAAGTGTAAAGAAGTGATTCCAACCCCCCTGTACATACCCCCTGAAAGTTTGAACTTAAGGTTGCCGAATTCGGCAATCTCGCAGTATGGTAAATGTATGTATATAACTTAAGACTGTTAAAACCGTTATATAAGTACTTGAATAGTAGGTTATTTATACTGTTCCAAACCTGGGTAAATCAATAATTTTCTAGAAACAAAATCTATTTATGTCCTCTCTAAATCAAAGGAAAGCAGTGTCATCATTTCCAAAAACAAAATAATTTTCCATATACATAGACAACTGGTGACTCGAATCTACCTGTATTCACCTGTGCCATTAACACAAGGGCACATATAAAAGACACCAAAAGCCAAAAATACAGAATTTACACCAATTATTTAAACTCACCTTCAAATCATTTCCATCCTTAAATTAGGGGGGTGACTTAACACACTTTTATTTTTCTGCACCCTTCAAAATA
Organism: Ophiothrix spiculata; assembly: GCA_000969725.1. NCBI lineage: Eukaryota > Metazoa > Echinodermata > Ophiuroidea > Amphilepidida > Ophiotrichidae > Ophiothrix > Ophiothrix spiculata. The sequence continues at coordinate 27,922 of JXSR01S027332.1, read as the reverse complement.
TGTGGACAACATACCTAAGCAAGATGAAAACACTTTAAGTGTAAAGAAGTGATTCTAACCCCCCTGTACATACCCCCTGAAAGTTTGAACTTAAGGTTGCCGAATTCGGCAGCCTCGCAGTATGGTAAATGTATGTATATAACTTAAGACTGTTAAAACCGTTATATAAGTACAACAAAAGGTTCATAACATTAATTATTGACAATTCTACCTCTTACTATCATGTCATACAGTTATTTCTGGTAGAAGACATTACATTTTATGCGGGTGAAGGTATAAAACTACAAGTATTAACCGTGACATGTAAATTACTTACGACTGCAGAAGCATGTCTACCGTAGCGTTAAAGTCTTCTATGCTTACGCCTGCTTTGAATGTGACATAATATTTGTCTAAGTAGAGTTTCAGGTTCTTTGCATAAGTTACTGCTGGAAGCTTTTTATAGTCTTTCAAGTTCAATAAGCGAAACACATCAGTTGACTTCGGGATAGATGTGATGTGTCTCTGGCATAACATACTTCTGGGTATAGTCCATTGACCATGGCTTTTTCATCAATTTCGCTGTCCCGTACGTATTCATTTTAACACTTCATCTAGATCTGCACTTGTGAAATGCCCACCAATTGTTTTCAACTTATCTAGGTCTTTATTTCTTCTTTTGTCAATTGCTATGTTCGCAATCTCTTTACTCTGTAGACCATCCTTTCTTAGCTGCTACTGCTTTAATATCATTTCAGTCTCTCATGATTTGAGGGGTCATGTAGTTGCAACTAATACCACATGTGGTTAGGCCTACTGAGTGCAGTCCATTAATTGTGACTTAGGCTATGTTTTATTAAGCTCTATTAATTAAAATAACTTCAATAAACTTCACTTCTCTTATGTGTGGCCCTCTTGAAGACCCCCTTTTCATGCCTGGCCTACCGCTCCCTAGAGCGCAAGCACATTGCAAGCTCAATCTTAAGTGCATTAGCCCTATTTTCAAAAATTATCAGTTCTCTATCCTCATTTTCTGAACCTTGTTCCCAAGACTCGACCCCATTGCTTCTAGAGCCCAAATTTAGCCCCCCAAAAAGAGTTCTCAAGGATCATTTTGTTGGCCACATCAGTTCTCGAGACCCCTTTTCGAAGCCGATCCCTAGACTGGGGTAATGAAAAGCCATGTACTTTATATCATAACATTATAACATCTGCAGTAGGCTTACACATGATTTATCTGTAAATCAGCTTTCAGGTATTTGCACAAACCTAACTACCTTACTGTAGGCCTACTCAATTGCCAAGTAAAAACACAAGGCTTCAATTGGCATTGGCTAGCTTCTACATAGCTTCTTTTCACAGTCACTTGCAGATGATGTTAGGGGAGATACCAATAAAGCACCATTTCAATATCAAAATTATGTTAGACGCTCAAATGTTTTAGCCTATACCAGTATGTCCTACTTAATCAATTAATTGACTAATTGGTTGACTAATTAATTAACCAAATTATAAACAATTAGCTACTTATAGTTAAGTAATATTATAATTGTTAAACACTTGCACAACCTTATTACATAAATAAACTGCATAATACCTGTGTATCTTCACACATAATAACAATAGATGTCGTCTGCTAGAATAAACCTGTCGAATTCGGCAACCTTGTCACAAAAACTTTCAAGGGGCATGTACAGGGGGGTTATGAAACTTTTTTTGAAAAAATTCTTTCAGATTCTTGATTTGTAATGGTAATATCATATTTTGAAGGGTGCAAAAAAATAAGTCACCCTCCTAATTGGAGGTTGATATCTTTTGACCGAGATATTTCGAGTAATATCCATACAGGACAATTCACAATACAAGGCAAAATATTGTATTAAGGTGACCCGGGTAAGTGTGTAGAGCCGTGCTGCGCACATTGATCTACGATGGGGTGGTTGAGTCCAGTAATGGACGATTTTATGAATCAATATAAAATAATTGATGACATAAGATGTAAGTGTTAAATATATTTTAAAAGCAGAAATTAGAGATGCAATTTGAAATATAAATAATGGTTAATTGGTTGGAAAGGATGAATTAACTGCAGGCTACAGGCTGTCTGATGATCTGTTTAAGATCAAATGGAAAACTAAAAACCTCAAGACGTTTTAATTCGAAGAAATATAAATAATGGTTAATTGGTTGGAAAGGATGAATTAACTGCAGGCTACAGGCTGTCTGATGATCTGTTTAAGATCAAATGGAACCAGTAAGAAAAACCAACCAAAAAGTTGAAAACAGGGACTTTAGCGTTGGATAACGTTAACATGTATTCCGAGGAAGAGCACACATTAAAAGAATTGGAAAGATGCAATGTATTTGTACAAACATTTTTATTAGGTTAAAAAAAACTTCTTCGAAATATATCGTTAATATAACGTTAACATAAAGTAAATGTATCAGCATTGGAATAACCTTTAATACCCAATTATAAAATTACATCTCTAAATCTGATAAATACAGTCTAATTCTGAGGTGGTAACAGTATTTCATACAGCAGATAAGAAATCTTGAAATTAAATTCTTGTTAGAGTCACTGTGTTAATAATCCCTCATAATACATTTCTTTTTGATTTTGATCACTCAACATTCAACATTAATCAACTGCAAGTGCCATTTGATTAAAGAAAAATGTCAGAGTTAGAAGGATATACGGGATGCATCGGCTGTTCAGTATTATATACTTGTACATAATGAATTTGAAATGAAGTATTCTTGAGAAAATTTAATTGGCTTTACTACGATGTTAAGCGGAACAATTTCCTTGACATCAGCTGAAATAACCTAAAATAATTTTCTAGAGAAAAAAAAAGGAAGAAGAAAAACACTAATTACAAACGAGACAAAACTGTGACTCCATTATAAGGCATGTCAATCAATATAGTCTGTGTGAAAAAAGAAAAAGTGCAAAATGGAGTCTGCACAATTGTTCTTGACTGATTCTTACTCTTTGAGACGCATATATTCAAGAACTGAATGATGCAAAATCCGCACTTTTGAGCATTTTGACAAATCCAAGATGGCCGCAAAAATGACATCCATAACATGTTACTAGTCAAATCACGTTCAAAACCACACCAACATGTTCCTCTCATCACAAGGAATCAGAAAAAAATCGATTTGACTTATGTCTGAAATATGATTCTGGAGTTATAGTAAAAATATGAAAGGTCTTATTAGAGGGCACAGATTTGGCCCTATGGGAGTCCAAAATTCAAAAATTTTGTTCAAACTGGTCTCAAGCTGCTCCTCTTGCAAAAGTGTCACAAAGTGATAGTTTGAAGTGTGTTAGGTCTTAGTCGCAATATCGTAAATTGCTGCACGAAGTGACGCTAGTGGCAAATTTGCCAGGTTTTTAAGCCACAAAGTTGGAATAGGACATTAAATTATATTTATATAGAAATAATACGGGACTATGTTTT
>JXSR01S027330.1:16448-28211 GCA_000969725.1 Ophiothrix spiculata | reverse complement strand
TTGTTTATTGTTTCTTTTCAGGCAGCCATTTTAGACCTGCATTCTGGTGCCTTATCTCACGGTGAGAAATTTATCAACCTATACAAGTGAGTAGGATTTTTATGCAGTAGAGCATTAAGGACTGATTTACTTTTCAATTACCAATCATCGTTGAATAGATTCATGTTAGGATAAATTATTATATGGTTCCTTCTGACTAATCCAGAATAAAAATCCGCTTACGTGAATGTTTCGGCAATCGCTGTTGCCTTTATCAACACTGTGATGAGACTGACACTATTTGATGTCTCTTGGCAACGATGTTGGTGTTGCCAGTTGACTTTACTTCAGCCTCATCTTTCATAATCACTGCTTTAACTTTGTCAAATTTGTTCTCAGTGGCACAAGCTCAAAAACCTTAGAGGGAACACTGGCACTGCTGATGTAATTTAAAGACATTCAGTTTTCCTTAACAGCAGCACTGCTATGATACTGAAGTGGGAGTAAAAGATGGCGTCTCATCAGCGGTCAGGGATAACAACATATACCCTGTTACCTCGATCATAAGAACATGTTACCTTGATCATAAGAACACATTCAAATCCAGACATGGCAAACAATTACTGTTTTAGAAACACAAAATATGAAAGTACTTACTGATCTGGTGAATAAAATATAACAAGTTAACAGAAGGACCATTGTAATTTTTCACCACATCAGGATTTGAAGTGGAGCTGAGGGGGTCCTTATGATCAAGATTAAAGGGTATAGGAATTAAACACTTGTTTGAATATTTATTCACGCAGAATCATTTTAGGTCTAAAAAAATGAATAATACTTCTTGTATTTTACGAACAACATATAGGCAAAATGAATATTTATTGGATAACTTGAACAAAAATTCATGCAGGGGTTGCATTTACAAACAATGGGGCCCTGTTCTCTGGATTTTTGTTTACACTGTCCAATAAATTATTGTTTGGCCTATAGCAAGCTTTACATTATTAAGAAAAAGTTCATGATTTGCTAAAATTCTTGTTTTTATTTACAGAATAGCCAAGAGAGGTTTCAAGCATGGAAACCCAAGTGGCGGGGTAAGTGTGGTTCATTGATAAAGTCATCAGGCATGAGAATTTTCAGTTTTTAAAGGAATTCAGTTTTTTTGGTTGCCAAAATTTACGTGTTTTCATTTATTTTAAGCCTATTTTGGAGCGTTTTTGCCTAATTTCACGCACTTTTACAGTTTTTCTCACCACTTTCATTTTTTTCATGAAAGTCAATTCTCATGCCTCTGAGTCCTGTGAAAAACACTTATGACATGGTCATATCACAACCCAACCAGAAAATTGTATGACCATCTAGTATGTAATTTACAATAAGGCCTAAAAAAAATAATTGTTTGATTGGGGTAACATAGAAAAAAAAGTAGGGTACGTAGGTCGGATTTTTTATTTTTTTTATTTTGTTAAGTCTATGTTTCACATAAAAGAACACAAAATATACGACACATATACAAAAACATCTTCACTTTTTCTGTTCTCTAACACATCTTTTATTTGTCATTTTGACTGTCCTTCAAGCCATATCTTGGACCCCCATGAATCGATTCCCATCAAATTTGGGATTTGGAGGTTTTTTACCATGCTCAAAAAATAAAACTATTTAGAGTCGGCAGTAAAAATAGGGTCGGTCGGGTTACGCCAATCAAACAATTTTTTTTAGGCCTAAGGGGAATATGAAAGTTCAAATATACAAGGGGGTATCAAAAAGTTTTAAAGATCACACTGAAGGAAAGAAGCTATATCGATGAACTTTTTTCAGGATCACTCGGTCTTGTGTACATAATAGTCCAAAAATGATTTGGTTTGGGAAGGGATGTGCCACATGGACATTTGGAAAGCCTCCCATCCAAATACCAATTTTTTAAGATTTTGAAATTTTCTAACATTTTGAGAAAAAATGTCCAAGTTTGCGGTATTTGGCGCAAATTTCCAAAAATTTTGAAAACAAACCCCATTGGAATACCTCATTTTGCGAAGAAAAAGCACCGATTGGAATACCAGAAAGCCTGATTTCGATACCCAAATTTGCGGCACGTCCCCATAACCCCTTTTGTACTAAGTAGGCCCCCCCCCTCTGGATTGGCGCAGCCCAAAAACCTTAAGAGGGAACACTACTCATACCTACAGGTCAACTATTGTCTATGTGAAAATGATGAGGCTTAGATTTTGCACAATCAGATTTAATCCGGACCATAAAACTCCTATTCCGAGCCAATGGTGCAAAATTTGTACCCATATGGCACGCAGAGGTCACATACAGAAAAAACTTATCTATAACTCAAATTTGAATACTCGCCATTCAACCCGTACGGAAATCAAACACTTCACTAGTGTTAGTGACAACGCAACGACTGTAAAAGAGATATACATCACTTCGCGAAATGTCGTAAACAACTTCTGATTAACATGCAGATAAACATTTAACAATAAGGATAACCCTACTAAGCGCATATTGAGGGTTATTATGTGGTGTTGTATGGTACATCATTTACATTTAGAGTGGATTTGATAATCAGCTGATTACTGTAGCAAGTCACCCCACCAGGGTCGGCGCACTTTTCAACCAGCGAGTTTTAATTCCTATTCTCTCTGTTCCCGGATTTAACCAATATGTAACTGCGTGTGCATCATTATGAAGCATGAAAGTGCAAATATAGAACATATGCTGTGTATTTTGTAAATTTTATTCTATTTTAAATAGGTCTGATATTGTTTATTGTTTCTTTTCAGGCAGCCATTTTAGACCTGCATTCTGGTGCCTTATCTCACGGTGAGAAATTTATCAACCTATACAAGTGAGTAGGATTTTTATGCAGTAGAGCATTAAGGGCCAGATAGACTTAGTAATTTTTACCAATTGTAAAATACAGTCAACTGAATGCATATTGACATCGCGTTTCCAGACAAGATTATCGATTGGAATAATCTTCTAAAACTACAATTAGAATGATAACAAATTAAGACAGTGGTAAACATTCCAAATGAAAATGTTTCTCATTTGAGAAATATGAAGCACTGAGCAAATCTTTTCTTCAGAATAAAATCCACAGTGCCTGTCAAGGACAGATTTCAGATTATAATGAAAAGACCATGGTAATTATTATAGTAAGCAACACTTACCAAAGAAAGTACTATGAATAATCAACTTCTACAGATGAGTAATCATTGCAAAATGTGCCGTAATGTAAAAAATATTTCACCGTCATGATCATTTCGTTAAATGGTAAAACATTTTACGCCATGGCAAAAATTTTGCACCATGTGAAAAATCAAAATGAAAATGTTCATTCCGAATGAAAATTGAACATGGTGGTGAAATGTAACATCATGAGTAAAATTTGGAATCTAAATGACTACAAAAATGATGAAGTGTATCCAGGCCTTTAGTGTACTTCAGAAGTTGTAGTGACCATCTTGGAAAATCAAAGCTATAGCCAATCATGTTATAATGAGAATATTTCAAGTATAATACTATATTTTGACCTTTCAGTTGAAAGAAATGGTCCTGAGTCTCGAATTTACTTTTCTAATTCAATTTTCTCACTGTAAAATGTAACAGTAGTTGGCTATGATCACGGTGAATGTTGTATATAGATGTGATCACCAATGGTAAACCCACTCATTGGTAAATTGCCAAACGATTGTTAGGCGACAAAAAACACCTGTTAAAAAAACAATTGCCTAGAATAACCCAAAAATTCCCCAAAATTGGGATAAAAACTGAATAATTTTTTAAAAGAGATTTTCTTTAAAAATTTAACCAAAATTGACACATTTTTGGCTAAATTTTTTTTTGATTTTTTAACTAAAAAAAATTCTTCAAAATTGCAAATTTAGGGTTGGTCGGGTCCGTAAAACAGGTTTTTTTTCCCGTTGCCTTATTGCCAATTTACAAAAAATATCTTCTCACAAAAATATTGATTTTTTGAATTTTTTTGTATCATTTAACCAATAAAATGATGTTCTTATTACTCTGATTTACATGTATATTTTTTTGTTTGATTTTTCCAGATATCTTGATGATAAAAACCTTGAGGATGTGTTCAAAAAAGAAGATTTTGAGTTGTATAAGTATGTCATTATTATTATTTTTTATCATTAAGACATAATACATAAGCAATTTATTTCTTCCACATATGCAAAATTACAGTAACAATATATGTTTGTTTGGCCATTTCATAGGGGTGTGGAGTAGGCTCATTCCATGGAAAATGAAACTTTTTTTAACCTCAAGCAAAAAATCAAGTTTTTTATTTGACCAATATAAGCAGGTTTTTCATTCATACATTTATTACTTGGTATTTGAGAAGTATTTCCCAAACAGAAAAAGTGCATGAATGAGTACATGTTTTAACTCAAAAATGTCATGAACGTTACCATACAAAACAATGCATTAAAAGAAATCTTGATGATAGAATTCCCTACAACTTTATGAAATTATTTATAATATGTTCCATATCATTGTGGAAAGCGCAATACAAAATTTGCTAGCATGTCGGAGAAGTTTTTCTCTTTAAGTCATTTAGAGCAAAAAAACATATCTGTGCGATGTCACAAATGTTACCAAACGTTACATGAAGTTTATTCAGGATTTTGGCAATTAATTTTATTTTCAAACACCTAAGTATCTAATTGGTCCCACCATTTGGCATAATCAGCAAAAAACTTGTCGATAGAATGTGTCTGCTAGGAGCTTAAGCCATTTAAAAGTGAAATTTTTCACTTTTTTGTCATAAATGTTACTTTGGAATCACCAAGTAGTATAATTATCAAGTTGACTAGACAAACTAACGCTTAGTCCTTAATATGTGTACTTTCAATCAAATTATTGGTGTAGTTTCTATGCTGTGTTAGTTTTTTGTGACAAACATTTTGTAACTGAAAATTTGTGATCGTTTGAAGAAAGCACGTTCATACTAAGTCACTGAGTGTGATTTTAGTTCTTTTAGCGATCCAGTTTGAGACAATATATATGACAGTGCATTAACACAGTAGTGCTGCACGGTGAAAATTACGGCACAATGTAAACATACGCAGACATCAGACGCATACTGCTTCACTTGTTTCGAAATATTTTAAGTTTGAATAGGGATGAACGTTTTTCCAACAATGGTGTCTGTTGTTTTCGGGCAAGTAATAGACTTTATTCTTGAATTTAAAAATTCCCAAATTTGTGACTAAGAATGAGAATAAAAGATAATATTTATTGTTTTACTACATTATTTGATTGTAATGGACACCCACTGTGGGGGCGAACATTACTCAAAAAAACGATTGACAAGCAAAACAATAAATCTTATCTTTGTTATTCTAATTCAACAATAAACCCAATATTGCCATGTAACCCCATTCATATTCTCTTTTTTTCATACTTCATTCAAGTTCGCAAATTATAATAAAAAATAAATACTGGGGATTTATAGTGCGCTATGCCTCCCAGATTTGTAATTCAATGCCGCCTCTGCACACTTTACAGTTGTTCGCTGACCACTGTGGCCCAAGTAAGCTCCATTCCACACCAAGCCTCATTTCAGGTTCTGCAGCAACCTCTAGGGGCGCTGAACCTTGATCAGCCCACATACGCACTATCGATCGCTGCTCGAATCAGCTCCCCGAGTTTGGTACGGGTTTCCATGAGACAATTAGCAGTTAGTTCCTTGTCCGAGAGAATTTCAAGCACACTCAGTTTTTTGGCACCAGCAGGCTTCAAATTCAGGACCTTCCACACCGCAAGCGAGCGCCTTGCCGTTTGAGCTAACTTGACTGCTGTAAATTTTGATATTTTCATCTTTTGTTTCAGAACTGTTTCCACCAAAATTCAGTTAGCAATAGCGGGAGAATTCAACATCCCTCCAAACAAGTTATACCTCACCAAACCAACTTTTTTCTCAAGAATGACCACAAAGCCAGCAAAAACAATTCATGATGAATATTGGCACATACATGTTGACAAGGTAAAACATTGAGCATCATTTTCTATAGGCAAAACAAACATTTATTGGACAGTTTAAACATAAATTCAGAGTGCAGGGCCCCATTGTTTGCAAGTGCAACCCGTACCATGGATTTTTGTTTAAATTGTCCAATAAATTTTTATTTTGCCTATAGCTAATATTGTACAGGCCCCACCCTGTGATTATATTTTAGGGAGAAGGGGAGGTCAGTTAAAATTCAAGTGAAGATTTTGAGGGGATTTTGTTTTTTTAAAATATTAATTTGTTCGGGCTAATTTACTAATTTTGGTTGAAAACCGATAATTGGCATTTTACAAAAAAGTAAGAAAAAGAGGGCTGTAGAGTTTTAAAACTTGCATGGAAAATTTTTTGTTGGGGGAGAGGGGGAGAGTAGGAAAACTATTATAAGGGTGAGATCGAGAATGCCCCTTGGGGCACTCAACTTTCAAAGTGGTAGGTATTTGAGGCACGAAATGCCAAAATGGGGTTCAAATGAAAATATTTTCTGTAAAAAAAAAGGAGTCTAGTGAAATGAAATTTTTGCCAAAACTAGCCTCATGAACTGAAAATTTTTGTATTTTAAAGAAATTATTTCTAAAGAACTGAATCACGCTGAAAATGGGGATTTAGTGAGCGGCCTGGCGGCCTGAAAAAGGGGGTCTTGACCACCGGACATATGTCTCTTGCCCACATATGTGAGTGCGTTACATTCACCACCATAAAACAGTATTAAAAAGTATTTAAGGGATGAGTCAATCCTTTATGAATTCCAGTCAGGCTTCCGGCCATCATTTTCAACTGATTCTTGCTTGATTCACCTGTCAGACTACATACGGAAGGCATGGGATAATGGTAAATATACTGGTATGGTGGTCCTCGACCTACAAAAGGCGTTTGACAAGGTAAATCATGAAATCTTGCTCGGTAAGTTGAAGGCAGTTGGCATGGCTGAGAATTCATTAAAATGGTTTGACTCATACCTTACTGGCAGAAGCCAGGTTGTTGACGTGGATGGGATTCATGGAAATCACATGCGGAGTCCCACAGGGCTCTATATTGGGGCCCTTGTTGTTTTTAGTCTACGTCAATGACATGGCTTCTGCTGTAAAGTGTAAATTGCTGCTTTATGCAGATGACTCGGCTCTGATGGTTTCACATAAGGACGTGGGTGTCATTCAGGAGCAGCTCAGTCTGGAACTAGATGCTGTGAGTGAATGGTTGGTAGACAATAAATTGTCGTTGCATCTGGGAAAGACTGAGTCAATCCTGTTTGGCACTAAACGCAAACTTGCGAAGGCATCGGAGCTGAACATCAAATGTGGTAATGATCTTATAGCCCCAAAATCTGAAATAAAATATTTGGGTCTAAATTTAAATCAATCTCTTGATGGAGAAATTACTGCTGACAAGGTTTTAAAAAAGGCAAATTCGAGACTTAAGTTTTTGCATAGGAAAGGATGTTTTTTAAATGTATATACTAAAAAGCTTTTGATTTCTGCACTCATTCAGTGTCATTATGACTATGCCTGCAGTACGTGGTATCTGCCACTCACCAAACAAACCAAACACAGGCTTCAAACAACTCAAAATAAAATTATCAGAAATGTTTTGAATCTTTCACCTAGGTCCCATATTGGTTTTGAGGAATTTCACAAAGTAAAATGGCTGCCTGTAAAGTACAGAGTTCAACAAAACATAGTCAGTCATATGTTTCGCATCTTAAATGGCAAATCCCCAAATTACCTTCAAGATGGTATATCCAAATCTTCCAATATCCATAGACATTCTACTAGATCTGGCACACTTGCCTTATTCCAGCCACATATGGGTAGCCAAGGGCAAAAATCTTTTGTTTACAATGGTATCAAATTATGGAACTCTCTCCCAAACTCAGTGCAATCACAACAGTGCAAAGATGTTTTTAAAAAGGAAGTCAAGCAACACTTTTTTAAAGTAGTGTCACAAGAAGAAAATGTAGTTTTTATTTAAATTTTCATGCAAGTCCTAGTAGGGGTGGGCAAGGGTATTTCTATATGTGCAATTTTAATTTATAATTTATTTATTTGTGTTGAATGGCTTTCATGCAGAATATTGTGATTGAATTGTATGTGCAGTATTATTATATTAACCGTATGTTAGGCTCGTCCAATTGGACCACAGTGGAAATAAGTGTACATTTATGTATTCTTTTCTGTGTTTTTATCCATGGATGTTTTCCTAAATAAAATGAAATGAAATGAAAAAACAACCAATTATGCCTCTTATGGAAGCACCATTCCTTAGTAAACTAGAAACATAATGAAAAAAACGTAACACACAAGACAACCGTGGATGACCTTTGACTGCAAAGGTCATCCTCGCTCAAAGATTTATCCTCGTCCAGCCTCGTCGTAACTACTAATGTTAACAAAATGTTGCATGTTCTTGCAATTTTTATCCCAATTAATATGATAGAACACACTTCAAAGGTAACTCAATTTTTGACTTTGCTCAGCTTCAATGGCCCATAGGACGTAGTATACTATACAGACCTTATAAGGGGCGCACCATTTGATTTTCAGGGGGGGCATGGTCGACCCCAACTTCCAAAGTTTTTTTTATTGCGTTTTTATGTTTTTCTTTACCTTGAAGTAGTTGGGTAAAGTTTTTTTTTTGTTACTCATCTTTGGGTTGGCGGCAAAGTTTTTTTTTTCTTCAAAAAACCTCCATGCCCTCCCTCTGAGAATCAAATGGTGCGGCCCTAAGGCACCTATGGATATGAATGGACACATATGTGTCCCGTCATATCGAAAGGTACTTTAAGGTCCGCATAGTAAATTACGAGATACGGGCCATTGAAGCTGAGCATAGTCAAAAATCACGTCCAAGGTCGAAGATTTAATTTCATCAGTAACGTTACGTTTGAAGTGTATTCTTTCATGCTAATCAGGTTCCAACATCTAAAACATAAGAAAAATGTGTTAAAAACCAAGACAAAAATTCTCTCTCCATTCAAGTTTTACTCAGAACAAAAACTTTAAACTCGATTTTCTCAGAACCATAGTTTTCCAAATCAGCCCAATGCCTTTTACCAATTGGATGTAACTTTGCAATCGAACATCCAATAACCAAAAGCAATGTCATTTTAAAGCTTAAAATATAATCTTTGAGAGATGAGACAAAAAAATCATTTTTAATTTTGGGACCCTTAAGGACACACATCACTAAATAAAGGCTTTTGGCCCATATAGAGCAATGCAAAAGCTAGTGTTTGGTTGCCCTCTCTAAATTAAAAGCTTCAAAAATGGCGGGAACTAGGTGTTTTGATCAAATTTCTTTTGAATCATGTTCTGTGGGTCAAATGTAGTCAGGTTGGTTAAAGATTACTTTAATTTTGCTGTTTTTGTAATATTTGATGGCAGATTTTCAGTGTCTAGAGAAATTTTGTAGCGATTTAGAGAAAATGAAATTTTGAGCATATCCTATGTTCGAGGCGACCTAGCAAAAAATTATCAAGGTTACCCTATATATTTTCACTATGTGGGCTCTTCTAGATTATAATCTCAAAATAAATCCAAGAGTTGAAGCAACCAGTCGCTTTATAGCCAAGATATCCGCCATGATGTGGAGGCTGTTTTGCATAGGAATGAATAGACACATATGTGACGATTAATTTTTCCTTTTTATACATCAACAATGTGAGTAATTTGCTTATGTTCTTTCTCAGACAACTTACCAGACATTTGACTACACATCTCTACTCTACCTCTCTGATTACGACAGCGATTTTGAAGGCGGACGTTTTGTATTTGTAGACAAAGATGCTAATAGAACAGTTGATCCAAAACTAGGTAAGGGTGAGGATTCATACTGTTATACATTCGGTACCAAATGTATACTTGTGACATCAAAATCATTCAACACCGAATGAAACTGGATGACCATGCCGAGTTGAAACGGATTAATCAGCCCGCTTGACAACTATTCAGCATGTTTTGATATAAATATATCTTTCTCCGATTCATACTTTTTATTCGATGCTGAATATATTTTGACGTCACAAATATACTTCCAACACCGAATGTATTAGAGTATGAATCCACCTAAAGAAATAATAAGCTAGACAGTGTCTGAATCTGATATAAAAAGGGGTGGGGGGGGGGGGGTAAAGGAAGGTCTATATCCGAAGTTCTAGAGTATGCCTAATCTGTTTTGAAGTGATTGAAGAATATTGTATTTTGACTATTATTGTTGCAAGTAAACTCTGCGTCATAAATTCTCACCCATGATTTCTACATGTCTGCAGATGAAATAGATTAATAATGTTTTCCGATAATTTTTAACACACCAGCCAAGTTTTATCAGTTTGTAGTCAGAATGTATCAAGTTCTCTATATATGCAACAATGATTTGTAGAGAAAGGTCAATTTAAAGACAAATTTACCTTTGAATTCAGTTGTTGCGAATTGATCAATTACGTGCAGAGAACCATAATATCAGTATCAAATGAGTACAGGGCCAGAGGTTGCTGTTATACGGTACTCAATGGGTCAATAATTATATTGTGTGCTGTTATGTTGAATAGCCTGCACTATGGAGCGAATCCTAGACTTCAATTCGGTGAGACTTGCTTGGTGTGTCAAAAATTATCAGAAACATGTTAATTTAATTCATCTGCAGGCGTGTAGAAATCATGGATAAGGGGGACTTTGCGACAGAAAACTTTTAGAGATACAGGTGAAAATAGGCAGCAAAAAATAAAGGAAATAATAAGAATTTCCAGCAGATTTTCTGTTGTAAAATTTGATCACGTTGATCAATTTCAACAAGTAAGGTGTCATTTTAAAGCTTAGAAAATTTTGCAACAGATGAAATGAAAAAAAAATCAAAATTTATATCATCTTCAAAGTCCCCTCTTTCGGGGTGAGCCATCACATATGACAATCAGGTAGTCATTTCATATCCACAATTGTGACAAGATAAGCATGGTGTCACAGTGGTGTAGATTGTTTTTTGGAAATGGTGTTGCAAATTTCACTTTTTTTCACACACATGCCAATTTTGTTTTTGGTACAGGAACAACATGCCTACACAAACTTATCACTGTATTTTTTTTCTCAAAACAAAGAAATGTTGAAAGTAGAGTTGCATTTATATTCCATCAGGCTATGTCCTAAGGGATTATAAATTTGAATTAATTTGTTGAATATGTGGTTGGCATTTTCAACTTGTTTGAGTAGCTATGTGCCTCTGCCAAATTTGAAAAGCAACCCATAAAAATACAAATTTTCAAGAAAAAGTGACCCATCCGTATACCAAATGTCCCTAATTTTGAGTCAAATTTATTCCAAAATCACATGTTTTTGCACAAACTTGTGTGCTATTTTTGCACAAATTTTCAAAAGTTTTGTGATGGGATGCTCTAATTTGTGCCATCTGGCGCTAAGCTTGGAAATGTTTGAAAAGAAAACCCATCAAAATACCACATTATGCAAAGAAAAAGGACTGATTGAACAATGATTAAAAGACCCACATTACCACTATGTCAAACTCACTATGCGGAACTCACAATTGGGATATGTATCTGAATTTGGATACTCCATATCAAAATTCTGATACCCGTATCTGAATTTGGATTAAAAACAGCTGAAACGGGATATCAGCTGAAATTAATATTCAGCTTCGCCGCTCACCATACCGGTATTGTTACGACCCAAAACAAGGATCAAGGTCAGAATTAACCTTTCGGGTTCGAGCTAAAAGCAAAGCAAGAATAAATACACTGTAAG
>JXSR01S027330.1:0-14168 GCA_000969725.1 Ophiothrix spiculata | reverse complement strand
TGTTCTTACATTATGGCTTCCATCTAATTATTGCAGTTTTTTTGACTCGCGTGGTATACAAATCCATCTCCTTTTATACTCATTTATATCTATCTGGAAAAACCTCTTAATTCCACGCCATTCTAGCAAACACAATTCTAGAATTATCTGGCCTCCTCTACAAGAGAAATGGGAAATACCCTATCAATACATACAGTTGTTTACACACATAACACAATAGCACTTCTTAGAAATCCTTTGTTCTCAGTGAGGGTAAATAGACCTACTTGACCTTTATCTAACCCCAGTGCTGCAATGCTTACTAGAATAAGTTTGGCCAATTAAATATTATTTTTGACTTATCAAATAGGCCATAGCAATTCCAAATCATGTCATACATTTTACACAAGTCTTTATATTATTAATTTTGCCAAAATCAGGGGACTGTAACAGTATGTATAAAAGTCAATAACATTATCATCATTTGTCATTTAAATTCTAAGAAAGTTTTGGCCAAATTATTTTGCCTTCTGTGATAAGGAGCTATCAGGACATGTTTCGAAGCTGTCGCACTGGAATTGCACAGATGGAAATGACATTTCCACAGATAGATTTATAATAGATGCAGGAAAGATGTTCTACATGTACTGGCCAGCTTGCGCTATCGATTTGTTTCCTGCGCCATGACAGGCGTATCAGAATTTGGATACCCCTCCATATCCTAATTCTGATACGAGTATCACAATTTGGATACAAAATGTACGTGGGTATCCAATTCAGATACGTATCCAAATTGTGAGTTCCGCCGAACTGATGTGATACAAAAATGTCCTTGATATTGGTTTGTAATCTGCTTATTTGATTTGATAATAAATTTGATTTACTTTCAATGGGTTTCATTTCTTTTCGTCCAATACAGGTAGATTGTCCTTCTTTACATCCGGTTCAGAGAACACACATCATGTAGAAAAGGTGACCAGAGGTACACGATATGCTATCACAGTCTCTTTCACATGCGATAAAAAGCACGCTATCAAAGCACCCACATTGCCT
This sequence comes from Ophiothrix spiculata, assembly GCA_000969725.1. NCBI lineage: Eukaryota > Metazoa > Echinodermata > Ophiuroidea > Amphilepidida > Ophiotrichidae > Ophiothrix > Ophiothrix spiculata. The sequence continues at coordinate 13,136 of JXSR01S027330.1, read as the reverse complement.
GTGCAATCGGATACATAACAGCAGGACTGTGAAAGAGATGTCACTTTGTCTTTCAAATCCTTGATAAGCTAAGGCAAAACAAGTTTGTTTCCTGTGGCCCGCGCGCATTTCATTTTGGCGTCATATATTTGCGCATTTCATTTTTTTATTTGATATTTTAGAAAACGAAAATCAAAATAGCTAATTTGATAAAAAAATTTTTACTAAAGAAGTGTTTTCTTTTCAACAAAAACTTGAAACAGGACAGGTTTCTTACTAAAAAAATCATCACCCATGCAGATTTTCAATCAAAATTTGCCTTAGCACCTCTTAAAATAATACAAAAAAATTAAAATAGAATAAAATAAAAAAACACATTTCGCATTTAGGTTTTTTTAACCACCCACAGGAAACAAACTTGTTTCTTTTTTTGCCTAATCATTTAAGGGTTTTCCTCCGAGAAGAAAAATCTCCATTAAATTTCCTAAAAATTTTGTATTTGGTAGATTTACTTGTGCTGATAATGAATCTAAAATAAAAATGATGCCACTGCTCGTTTTTGAAATATAGACATTTCAAAATGCACCTGATTAACCAGGCAGAGTATAGGGAAAACTCAACAAGTTAATCATTGTGTGTTTCTAGAACAGCAAATGCTCCATTTATTTTTTTACATATGGTGATGTTTTTGTGTATTTCAAAATACAGTCTAAATTCTGTATAACGAAGTTGCTGGGGACAGACAAATTATTTCTCTATATCTAAAAGTTTGTTATCTGAGTTTTAAAAACAATAGAAATTAGCTAAATGGTACAGGAGAAATACTTCTTTATATCAAGGCATTTCTTATATCAGATTTCATTATAATGAGCTTCTACTTTAATGAAATAAAAAAAAGGGTCACCATATAAATACTTTTCACAAAAAATGACAAAAACAGGTTTTTAATATAAGATTGGATTACTTCCATGTCACATCTGCATCTTGCATAAGTATCTGTATTTGTATTAAGTGGTTGATACTGTGTGTGATTAACGAAGCACACTAGTAAAGCATGTATTCAGTGTGTACTGAAAATTGCATGTATGCGAAATGGGTACATCCCACAGGCATGAGCAACTGCTTCTCGGAGGAAACACCTTAATGATGAAGTCTGAGTTGAATGAAACTAATTGGAATGATAGAGGAGGCACTGGAACTGTGAACTCGCCACCAGTCGGAAGTTCAGGGTTCCCCGCCCATCGGGGAAATCAGCTAGGGCTAATTGTTTCAGTTTTTTTCCAGTCAGGGAAAATTCAGAGAATTTGTCAAAAATATCTCAAATCAGGGGTAAGTCAGTTGGAGGGGGGGGGGAGCACTGAAGTATAATGTTGCAGGCAAAGCATGACCACAGTTTTTCAAAACACCCCCTAAAGAATGATGGTTTCTGAAGCCAAAATATACCCTTTTTCCCCCATTCACACCTTGAATCAGGATTTTACCGATACCTTTATCACACTAGGGTTTGAAAAAGTACCCATTTCTTGAAAATGGCTGTTTTGATACCCTAAATGGTGTCACCTGATTCACCCCTCAATTCTAGAAAACAACCTTAATTCACCTTTTCTTGGTCACACTTTGCCTGCAACATTTTACTTGCGTGACCACCACCACACACCCCCGGTGTGTCAGGTCACTATGTACATGTACTTCTAGCTCCACATGCGTGGTCATAGGATTTGAAATGTAACCTGTCTTTGCATTTTTCATACAAATAATTATCATGGATTTTGAGACCCTTATCAGGGAAAAATCAGAGAATTTTGTTTTCTTAAAATGCTGGAAACCCTGAAGTTTGTTCACTCAGTGCATTTATGTCTTCACTCATGCCATAAATTCCAAATTGTGCAATGTATTAATCAGTACTGTGAGGTCAATTTTTGTTATAATTGTTTTTACATGAAGTGTCAGTTCCAAGGAATTTAAAAAAGGGAATTGGTAAATCCTATGGGATGGCAGCAATCTTGGATTGTCGCTCATGGAGGGCGAGTTATTGTACCTCCGGAATTTTATGGCTCCGCTTGCCACACTTTGAGCCTTTGCAATGGATTAGCAGGGAAATTGGTGTACTTTGATCAGAGCAAGTTGCAATACAGCTCTCGCTTGTAAAGTTTGTGCGTGAAACAAAATGCACACGCTGTATATGCGTCAAGTGAAGATTTACGCGATCTGCCTGGATATCGGCCCAAACACTGAACATATCCGGAGGTACAATAACTCTGCTCCATGACCGACACAAGATGGCGGCGTATGCTGTTTCCCCTATAAAAATTCCGTGGTCATTTACCTAACTTTGTGATTTGCGATTTTCGTTGTTTGGTAGGGTTAGGTCAAGTTAATTGAGCTAATTACACTGACCAACCCTGGCTTCAAACACATTAGAGAAAAACAAGTAAATTTTTGTTTTATACAGTTGTGAGTATTTCGATTTTTATTTACACTCACAACTTTTTATTCTCAGGTGATGGTTAGCACGTAAGTAAGGTTTTATTTTGATTAGAATGAATCTGATTAGATTTATGTAAATGTATATAATTTGTCACATAAAAGAAAAAAACAATCAATCAATGTAGAGTACTTGCATGACATGCATATACCCCATTGAGGAGTCTATTCGTACAAGGGACCAAAAGCTTTACGTGACTTTCTAACCACGGAGCAAGTAGAGTAAAGTTCTTGCCCAAGGAAACAAGGAGACAAAAACCGCCTGGCCCGGGGCTCGAACCCAACACCTCTATATTACAAGACCTGTGCTCTAACCGCTCGGCCATGTTGGAAATGTTTGAAGCTGCTTTTTGGTTTACATGAAGCCATGTATTTTTATTATTATTACTATAATTAGTTCATTACCAGCGCCATCACTAAATTGTAAAAATGTGGCTCAATTTGTGCACTCTGCTGTTAAGGGGTTCATTTCCTAGATATATGCTTTACCATTAAACCAGGAGGGAGGCTATACGTAGTAATTTTCTCACATTCATGAGATCGTCCAAACAAAGGAAACATGATAATGCCAACAATGTAACGGTTATTTTATAAATGAGTTTTCAATAAGCCATTTCAATAATTCATATCAGAATGCATTGTGGGTAAAAACGTGAGGGATATAGTGCTGACCCATACGCAGTATTTCAATGGAAGTGAACTTTGCACTTTTACAAATATTCACTTTTTAGTTTGTTTGAAATGTTTTTGAATGTGATTAATACTCTAAAATGTATGACCATAAGACTTACTTGAACTGTCTAAAAACTTTCAGTGGTGTTTCTTGCAAATGATATCAAAAACAAAAACAAAAAAACAAACATCTGTACAGTAGTCAATGGAGGGATTGTATATATCTCCTGTCCAAACCATTATTTTTACTCACAATACATTATTTGAATTATCGAAATTGCTTATGACATTAGCCTGTATAAAAGATCTAGATTGTACATGTATTATATAAATAATGGTACTATAAGAAATTCTTCACACAGATCAATATTTTGCAAACATATCATCGAGTCTTTCAGATTAAGCTATGGCCACAATTATTCTAACGACAGCTTTCCGACTGGCTTAAAATTCGCAAACAGTGTACTAGTGTTTTTTGAACCATTTTATACAAACTTTAAGAGTCTACGGATGCATTTTGACAAACAGGTATTAGAAGTTCATGCAAAATGGTTAAAAAAATTGTCAGCTAGAATAAATAATTGTCAGCTAAAAGGCCATCTGTAGAAAACATTGTGACCATAGCTTTACTTGTACAGGTTAAAATCATGAGCTTGCATGTGTAGTTACTTTTATGTAATTCACAATTTTTGCACAGGGAATATTATGTTGCCATTTTCCCCACGATGCATTGCAAATTTATGCTCTCACAAGGAAACTATAGAAAGCACTCAATATTGTGAATACCATACTGAGAATTTGTACTCAAAATTGTTTTGTTACATTATTGTACCTCCAAATCAGATTTTAATTTCTATATTGTTTTATGCGATATCAGGGGCATGGAAGCGAAATACAGGTGATTGCCCTGGCTTTTGATTTATGTTATACACCAGCAGGGAATCAGTAAGCACCTGAATACAATGCTTTAAAATGAATTAATATAGTTAATTATTGCAAAATGGATTACTAATTTAAGTAATTTTTAAGGATCCTCCCTTCTTTTTTTGTTAAAAATGTTGTGGCCAAAGCTTTACCTGCCCACGATTCCAACGCCCCTGTGTGATGTTAAATAGGCAATGTCTCTGAATGTACATAAGTAACTTAACACACATTATGTGAGAGTTGGTTAAATGTTACCGGATGCCACAAATGATCTATCTGTAAATGTAGCAAATTTAATGTTGCGCAATTTTGCAATAATACATGCAAATTTGTAGTTTGACAATATTTATGCTTTCTTAATTCAGAGCACCTGCAACGTCTCATTTCAGAAAAAATTAGTCAAAATATGAAATATGAAAAAAGTGTACATTTTATAAGGACCATTCAGCAAAAGAATTAATGTTTAAAGATCATTGAATGTGTTTATGATAGTGTCATCATTCACTCTATGGCAACCTCTATGGACCATAACTTGCATGACATGGATATCAAGTTAAGTTAATGATGGTGTCATTTTAACCAGATTAAAGGGGCAATTCATGATCCACTTTTCACCCTCAAGGTCACCTCTATTAAAATCAAGTTTTTTAGCTTATAAGAATCGTCAAATGGTATTTGTTTCGATCCCCAAATCATTCTTTCATATGTGCTTGCAATTTTGATAAAAGTGAGAAAATGTGTCATTTTCTAATTATTGTCGGGGCCCCGACAGTAATTACAACACAGTAGCCTATGGGGATTTTTAAAATGCTGAAAAGCTTGTTACTTGGACACGAATGGTAGGAATCAAGTGAAATTTCAGTATATATTTATAATGTACTCTTCTTTTTACTTAGCTTAAAAAGAGGCGAGGTTTTTGTCACATCAAAATCATGAATTGCACCTTTAAATCATGGTCTGTCCAAATATCTAAAAAAGTAGAAATGCCACCTTTAATTATATATGGATCATTTGTGTTGGGCGGTCACATATAGATATGTATATTTGTTAATGTCATTGACTCTTTGTACGGTCCACAATTTGCATGTAGAGCCTCGTGTCTGGAGAGTGAATTTACTGCTTTATGCCTTGAAATTTATGGGTGTGCAATTGAGGCTGCGTCTTGCTGCGTATATGCACCAAACTGCATGTGTAGATCAAGTCTCTTCCTTCAAATGATGAATCTGTGCAAAGGGCAAATAGAAAATTTGTATGGTCTCTACCCTGCCGATGAGTTAGGCAGGGTTTTGTTTTTGACAAGTTTCTTTCTTCTTTTGGCAACACTTTGATGTCTTATATCTCTGGCATACAATGACCGATTTTGACTATTGTTATACTTTGAAGGATCCAAGTGTGGAAAAACTTCGATCCTGAACATAATAATGATAAAATTTGATGATTTTCATCCTATATTTATTGGTCTCGCTATGTGTTTTTAAAATATTGGGTGAGACGCTATCCAATTTTATAACAAACTTGGGTGAAGGGACAAGGGTCACCTCTCATTTATGTCACCTGACCCCAAAAAGGTCATGTAGGGGTCAAGGGGGTCAAAAACTCAATTTTTACTTCAAAAGTTTCAACTCGACTACGTTACAAGGTATTGTCCTGCAATTTAAGGACATGAATTGTCGTGACATTGTCTCAAAAGTTATGGGGTGACAAAAATGTGTGGGGTTAAATGGGGTCACAGAAGTCAAATAAAAAAGGTCAAATTTTATTAAACTCTGTCCAATTTCAATGTTTAAGGTGTCAAATTATTCGTCTTTGACCAACGATTATTAAAAGTGTCAATGGTGACCCCATTGTCTAACCCTTCCGTGTGTGTCAAAGGTCAATGGAGAGGTCAAATTATCAAATTTGTCTGATTTTAAAGGTTAAGGTGTCAAATTGTTCATCTTGGAACAGCGAATAAAAGTGTCAATAGTGACCTCGTCACTCGACCTTTTTCTGAGGGTCAAAGGTCAAAAGAAAGGCCAAGTTTTCAACTTTGTCTGATTTCAAAGGTTAAGGTGTCAATAGTGACTCTATTGTCTGACCTTTCCTTGTGGGTCAAAGGTCAAAAGAAGGTCAAATTTTCAACTTTGTCTGATTTCGAAGGTTAATGTGTCAAATTAATTGTCTTGGACCAGTGATCAAAAGTGTAAATGGTGACCCCATCACCCGATCTTTCCCTGTGGGTCCAAGGTCAAAATAAAGGTCAAATTTTCAACTTTGTCCGATTTCAAAGGTTGAGTTGTCAAATTGTTCGTCTTGCATGCAAAAGTTGTATGACATAAAAGGACAATCGACAGGGTTCTTGTCTCTTCAGAGATAGGTTTATGTCTAGTTTAACCTTTATTTTAATATCACATTGTTCATTTAAGCCAGTACTGATTTAAGCCATTATTTAAATATTGGTGCCTCAGATCAGTTTAACACCTCCATTGGGGGAGGAGTCAGTCATATAAAATGTCTACCAGGAAATATGGTCTCATTTTGCATAATTCAGGGATGAAAATATTAATCACATGATATTCAATTCAGATTAATAGAAACATTAAGGTCAGTGATGGTATACCCATTAACTCATCCTAATTATAATGGTATATTTACAAAAAGTTATGGTAAGCAACTAGTATGTTTGTCCCCCATTAAATAATCAAGGTAAGGCCTATATATATTTCTAAAATATATGAATCTCGAATATCTTTCTCAAACATATATTTCTTTTATGATCAACACACTTGTGATTTCATATAAATGCACTTCAAATACAAATAGCTTACAATTTTATTCTGAATGCGCATGATACACTCTTTATCCAATCAGCTATTGTGTAGTCCATCTGGATGGACCTCACAAGCGAGCTCACGCTTCGCGTTCGCTTGGGAGGTCCATCTGGATGGACTACTATTGTGAGAATTTCTAGGGTCATTTGTCAGTACTTGGCAGGTGCTCATGGCAAAAGTGTGTCACGTCAATTAGTACGTTTGTCACATTGGGACACATGACACACCCCTGTGGAGCACTTGTGGATTCATTGATGTGGAAGCAAAAGGTTTCTTACTCTCAATTTAAAGTTATAAATCAAAATGTAGATTTGCCTTGCTGTCTAATATTGAGACATAGCACATCATGGATATTGTCCAATTTGCTTTAGAAATGATGTCCTAATCGGATTCATTTCCCAGGATTTTGGTCAATGCTGGAGGTCTCAAGACAACATCTTGGTCTCAAGACCATCTGAAGGCCTGTTTTTTCAGGTCATGGGTCTTGGTTTCGGTCTTGAAAGTTGAAAGTCTCTGCCTCGAAAGGCCTCATCTTGGTCTCAGAATGAAATGTCTTTATCTTAATTTCAGACTTGCGTGTCTCAAATACAACACTGATATTGGTTCAAATTAATCTTTCAACTCATCGCATCAATTTGAAATCCCACTCAAAAAGCACTTAAATCACCAAAGAAGTGTTATTTAATTGCTGTGATCTGTTTGTATAGCTTTAACAGGTTGATATATAGTTACTTGACTGTTATGTTAATGTCTCCTACAGTAAATACAGTTGCGCAACATTAGTTGATGGCAAAGAATTATATGAATTGATTATGTCATAACTGAACGAATGGCTCATCTGCTGTTTTAATGTTGAGATACAATTTATTTTAATTGTGGGTTTACTTGTTGTATCCCAACTTAGAGTAAAATGCATTACAGAGTATTTTTTGCGGTTGGACATACCTGTGGCAAAGGACCACGAATTTGCAATTTTGAGCTGTTGTGATGTAGCACGTTACATTTGCATATTGCCATGATGGTCTGTCGTGAGAAAAGTTGAATTTTAGCTACTAAAAACAACACGTCATTGTGACCAACATGACTACTACTTACTACTTAAGGTATGATGGGAATTCAGTATAGGCTTATGCCCTTTATTACCCCATATCCATTTTCAGACAGGTGTTTGTCAAAGCTGTTCTTGAATTGATTTACTGTATTGGCATTCACTACATAGGCTGGGAGGCTGTTCCAGTTGTCAACAACTCTCTGTGAGAAGAAGTGTTTCCTCAATTCAAGAGCTTTAAGAGAGTTGCTTCTTGTACAATTTCATGCTGTGTCCTCTTGTATATGTCTCCTTCCTTTAATAAACATATCTTTGGCTGGAATATCTTCAAGGCTTGTGAGAATCTTGTTTCTATCATATCGCATCTCACTCTCCTCACTACAAGTGGATACAGGCCAAGTTCCTTGAATCTATCTTCATACACCATCTCCTTTAACCCAGGGACCATCATTGTTGCCCTCCTCTGGATTTTTTCCAGGCATTGAATGTCTTTCTGAAGATAAGGGCGCCATGCTTGCACACAATACTCTATGTGGGGCCTTATATGCTTTGTACATCCAAATGCCTCCTTATCAATATATTTGAAAGATCTCTTGATGATCCTTAGACTCTGAATTGCTTTTCCCGCTGCTCTTGTACACTTGAAGGTGGGCTGTAATGGACAAGGTAATGGACATATCGGCTTGGTGTGCTTGCCACAAAATTTTCCAAGAGCATCATGGTCTAAATTGTACACTTGAATATTTTGATGTCATACTTGTAGTGCGGAAGGTGACATACTCTGGTATGAATTCTTTGAGAGATGTAGAGAGACATGATGACATTCATTATAGGTTATAAATATTGCTAATCATATCTCCATGCAGTGCTGTGATCAATTTCTTCTCCTAGTTCTGTCATGGTTGCTTGGATTTCCCATAAGGTGCTTCTTTACTTCCTTGAAACAGAATACGCTTCAAAACTGCTGTCCTGGCAACAAGTGGTCAGCACTTCACTTGTTTGTGTTTTGCTGTTGTTGCCTCGATGTGGGTCAACATAAAACGGTTGATTTCAGGAGATACTAGACAGAATGCATGATAGGCCTCATGCCACTCACTGTTCTGTAAACTGATCTTACAGAAATCTTGGCATATACACAGGTCATGTATTGATGGTAACCAGGGCTCTGACACTGACATTTTGCTAAATTTTGATACCTAATTTATATGTGATAAATATGCTTCACTATATTGTGCAGTATTCCAAATACCATTGGTAAAGCCTGATCATAATTAATAGTCGTTTCTGGCTAGAGGAAATAATTACACACCATGGTTTCTCACTCGTCCCATCTAAGTGCATGTTGATCATCTGTGAGTTGAAGGCTTTGGAGATGAGGTTGACAAATTGTTGATGTTTACATGTGTGACTTTTGTAATAAGACGCACAACATTTTACTATGCATTGTCAGCAAGCTACGCTGGCAGTCACCAATGAGTCAGGAATGTTCTGTTTTTGACTCTCAAAACAATTTCAAGTCAATATTTATTCCACCAGGACACTGGCCAAGATTTAAATTGTTTACCGGCCTTCGTTTGTAAGTGTTGTCCTTTGTGAGAAATAAATGGTCGTAGAGCTGTTCATGCAGCATGGAGAGTTCTTTATTGTGGATTGTGGCGTATTTATATGCACTGCCGCTCATTTCAAAATTATAACTAGCTGAAAATTAATGGTATATCAACTGATCAATTTGATTTTTCACTGAAGTACTTGTAAGTTATGGTATGTCTTAAATATTTTATATTTGCTTGATGACCAGATCAGCTCTGCATTATGAGCTACATAATAGTGTCTTTTACAGAGACAACTTACTGTTGTGTTCAGTTCTTGTCTAAGTTCTAAAGCCATTATGATGTGCAATTGGCGCAGGAGTTTGGAAAACTGGCGACACAGGTTTTCAAAGACCTGCTTTTTTCCTACTTATTTAGCCAGTTCTCATCATCGGCTACCGATTTTTGGCCACGCACCCCTTCAGCATAATTTGTCAAAATTAGTTGAATTGGTGCAAACTCAAGAAATGTTAAGAGGGAACACTGGTTGTTGGTCTTCGGTTTGTTCACAAATTAAACTGATTCATGTCACACAAGTTCTATGGAAACAGCCGCCAGTGCATGGCTGAAGGTACAACACCATGAATTAAAAAGCATCCAGACTTTCTGAGCTAAACTTCTGAAACTCTTTTCTGCTTCATCGGTAGTCTTGATTGTGTTTATTTCTCTTATGGTGATCTTGGTGTCGAGATCACTTAAATAGTAGAGTGGAACCTCTTTAACCAATTTCTGTAGCAACACACATTAAAATTTGATTTTTGTGTGTTATCCATCACCCATTGCAAATTCACTGCCAAGGACTTTCAAATCAATTTCATGTTATCAGGTTGTGAACAGATTCTATGTAAATCAAAATCATGTAGATTTCATCACTTAGAACTGGCCAGTTCCTTCGCATCCCATTTAGTGACCAAGCAGCGAGTGTTTACCGCCATTCATGCTGAGCCGTCAGGCGACTTGGCTCATAGACCACCTATGGTTGGCTATAGAGGATTTTGCTCTTAGATAATGGTTCAGTCAGAGCTATTCATCACTGGCACTTCTCTTTTGTTCCTATCAGTTTTGTTTATGTGAACTGAATAAGAAAACGGAGGCCATATGGTATTCATGTGATAGCTTGTTGAGATAAGTTCTCGCTTCTGACCCAATAATCACTGGTTCAATTCCCGCATAATCACATGTTTTGGGGGAGCGGGTTGGCACAGCGATAGTTCCCTCGCCTTGCACCAATGAGGTCCCGGGTTCTAGCCCCTCGCTTTATGTGCATTTGGTTTTCAGTCCATGCTCGCTTCTGTTTTTCTCCAGGTACTCCGGTCTTCCTCCTGCATTCAAAACTGAATTAAAAAAAACCATCTTGGAGCTTCCTTTAGCTTGTACCAAGTTGGGTTTCCTTGGCGAAAGCCTAAATTACATAGTGATAAGTTTCAACATTAAACAGCAGGGTTAAGTTTCAACATTGAACAACAGGGTAGATCTAGATTTTAATTTGTGGCTTTTTATTCAAAGTATAAAAACCTTTTGCCTTCCATATTACGGATATCATGAGTTTCACTAAAGTGTAGTGGCAGTTAGACCTACTAATGTGGCACGCCCTGTTTATGCAGTGCTGTTCCAATGCTGAAAAATAAGTCTAGAAACACTCACACTAGGTTTTGAATAAAGTGTTTTCAGAAAACTGCCTATACTTTGATCAACCCCAAATAGGCAGGCATTTTTACTTCATGAATTGATACAGATAAATGTGTGCGTAGTTGAACACAGCACAACTACAGGAGATGCAGCGCACCTTGTACGTGTGACTTGCGCACTAGCATCTATGGTTCACGTGCGAGCAGGATTATAATATACTTGCAGGATGATGAAAAGCATATTTAGTGTATCAAAGTATAGCCGGGGCTGCTTGGAGCCTTGGGGAACACTTAGACCCGACTGACTGGAACCGTTAGTTCTGGCCCGATGCTGTGCCTAACTTAGGTTGATCTTAAAGAAATGTACCAACGAATATTTGAGAATGATAGTTCAGATTCCGGTATTGTAGAAATAGGTCCATACCACAATTTGCTGAATGGGGTCAAACATACTAGTTGCTTACTGTGAATTATTTGTAATCATACCATATATGTGTACCGCCGCGGCAAAAGGGTCCAGTTGTCAGCTCGTACATGTTGCTCCTTGTAGCATATCTAATGTATGGTATTTGTATACATCAGATATGCTACAATGAGCAACATGTAGGAGTCGACAACTGGACCCTTTTGCCGCGGCGGTACACATATTAGAATGAGTTATAGTGGATGTTTCATCACAGACCTGAATTTGTTTTTATTAATCTAAATTGAATACATTATCTGATTAATGTTTTTATCCCAGAATTCTTAGATTATGCAAGATGAGACCATATTTCCTGGTAGCCATTTTTATATGACCGACTCCTCCACCCATGGAGGCGTTATTATTAAACTGATCTGAGCATGGATATAGTAGGAATTGTCCTGATATCTTCTTCTTACATAGTAGGAATTCCTACTATATCCATGATCTGATGCACCAATATTTAAATAATGGCTTCAATGAACAATGTGATGTTAAAATAAAGGTTAAACTAGACAGAGATTTATTAATGTCATCAAGCACATTTTCTGAATAAAGTCACGATTGAGATGAAAAATGTGATGAGTCATTATTATTATTTGTATGCATGGTCCACTCTCCTAAATTTCATTTATATTGGGGTCATTGACATGGAAGCAATAGAGAGCGTGGTGTTTTACACAAATACCTCCTCTAGAGTATGTTTACCAAAAGAAGATATCAGGACCTTCCATGCATGCCTTTCTTCCAATGGGATTTTATGTATGGGTTGTAATGAGGGCTTGGGGACGAGATCTGCTAAATATGCTATGTTTCATCCTTAAACCCTCTTATTAAAACCTGTACAAAAAATCCCATTGGAAGTGAACATGATGGGAAGATCCTGATATCTTCTTCTTACATCAGAGGTTTATTTGATTTTCATTACCTGCACCTAATTTAATGACCTAACTTCAAATTGCTTCCTAATATATTTCCCTTCAGATAAATGAGCTAAAAAGTCTCCTACAATTCTGTCTTTCCCCCCTTTGACTCGAGACAGAGAGACACTTCCCCACATCATTAATGGAATGCAGGCCTAAAATGTCCCCTGGTTAGATGAAATATTTGTGAAACAGAGAGCTGATACTCAATGTGTAAAAAATATTGTATCAACATTCTGTGGTGTTAAAATAGTTGGACTTCATCGTACATGTAAAAATTGAAAAAGATCATGCCAAAGAAAAAAAAAGTCCGTCTCAGCTTCCTGTGCGCTGAGCTTTTAAAAATCCAAATTTTGCGCATTTCTTTTTTTTTTAGGTTTTTGAGAGATTTTCTTTTTTTTTCATCTTTATTTCCTACTACTGGAAAAAAACAATAAAATAAACTGCCGCGAAAAAAAAATAGTGGCCGAAATGCAATAAAAACAAGATGGTTCGCGAACCAGTAGTCTCGCCTGCGTATCAACCGCCTACTTAATCATTCAGTTGTGGGGTGGATCCCAAGGGAAAGGTCATACAACTGGGTCACCATTGGCACTTTTGATCGCTGGTCCAAGAC